>WOXC01000699.1:0-192237 GCA_011680675.1 Gymnobelideus leadbeateri | reverse complement strand
AAAAGTGTTTTGGTACATGATTCTCTTTTTTTAAAGGGCTTCTGTTGTCTTCAAGGTAAAGTTAAATGAGAAAATTGCAGGATATAAGTGGATTCAATTAGATTGATGTAATCTGGCTGCATAAAGCCCAGGCAAAATCAGAAGAAGCTGATGTTCTAAAGCCAAAGCCATCCAGGCCTCGCTCTTGTACTTTTCAAAATGGAGCCAGAGAAGGCTTTTGAAACAAGCGAGAATCGTGTAATTGACGAGTAGAGCTCACCACTCACTGATGGTGTATGGTGGGAATGCTTAGATGCTGCATGGTTGTGGGTGATCTTCTGTCCCATGGCCCCTCCAGGACCACTCCCCGCAAGCTATCTAATCACAGACAGACTTGGCAGGTTGTGTATACCACCACATTCTGCCAGAGTCAGAGTAAGGAGGGAGAGGGAAAGGGGGGAACGGGTGGAGATGGGGCAGGGGGCGAGTTTGGCTGATAGGTTGAAGCAATGGATGTGTGTATATGTATCTCTCCATGCTATATACATGTATGTGATCTATAAAATACATATATATCTACACATAACACATGTCCATGTGTGTGTTAGTGTGTGTTTGAGTGTGAGTGTGAGTGTGTGTTTGAGTGTGTGTGTGTGTGTGTGTGTGTGTGTGTGTGTGTTGCAGGGAGGTGGCCTGACTCTTAAGGAACTTGTCTTTTTAATGTATAGACAGGTATCTTTCTTCAACATTTTTTTAAAAATTGATTTAAAATTAGATTAGATTTTTAAAAAAATTTCATGATATAAACCCAGTTGTTTCTTAGGGTCCCCTCCTACTACCAGTATCAACACAGACATTTACCAGCAAAACAGAAGCTGTTGAGCTGATTTGGGCTCTCATCAAGCAGCAGTGCCAGGCTGTTTGGTCTCCCGTCAGCGTCACCGGCGGCGCTCTGAAGGAGGCTTTATGTAACCCTTCTTTCCTGGCATGCGATGTCCTTTCATTTTCCTTATGGCGGCCCTGCCTGACGCCCACAGTGCCTGGACACTTGGGCTAATTCGCGTGGCTGTCCCGCAGCCGCAGTGCTGAAAGGAAGGGAATGTCAAAGACGTAAAGTTTCCGAGTGATATTTTTAGCTGGTGACACATGGTGGAGAGAGCTGATGGACTATTTATAAGCATTAGCATGGCTGCAGGCACATTATTGGGTTTGGAGTGGCTGCCCGTTTTTGGTGGTGGTGGTAGAGGTTTTTTTTAATTAGGAACCCCCACCATTGTTTCCTCTCATTTCTTTGTAGACACATTGCCCCCTGTCTCCTTACAGAGCAGCCACATCCCTCAATGCAAACGTCTTTCACTTCACCCTTTGTACTACACTCTCACTAGTTGACTCTGGTGGGATTTCTTTTGGGTGAGTGGCAGGGCTGAGGGTACGTAGCATCTGCTTCAGATTTTAGCATCATTTACTCTAGAGGCAGCAAACTTAGTGAGTCCCTGTAGTATAATGAGCACTGACTTTAGAATCACTGGGCCTGGGATCAGATCCCACCTTTGACGATTAGAAGACTTTGTAATGTTGGGCAAGTAACATCCCTTCTCTGGGTCCTAGTGAGCTCAGCTTTACTATCAGAGGGTTTTACTAGATGGTGACCTTTCTATCCCCAAAGCCATGATCTTCTTTGTTGTCAGGATTCCCTGTTCATTGGGCTATGAACCCATGTGGCCAGTAAGACCAGCCCATGGTGGCACCTTCCATCTTGCATGTGGAAGACAGTGACATCTGGCCTCTCGGTTTGCCATTGTACAGTGTATATAGCATGCATGCTTTGGTGGTTCATTCCTTCAGTTAAAGGTGTAATGGAGGAAGTTTTTGTAAACCTCAGTGTTGGGAGTCATATTTGGCCAAGGCAGTGTCTGCAGTAATGGGTGTCTAATGTTCTCCCAATCCTGGGAGTTTTGCCTTTCTCTCTAACGATGCTAAGTTCTCTTCTGTCTCTATTATTTCAACAGGACAGAGTTTAGGTTATGGATTTGTTAACTATATTGATCCAAAGGATGCAGAGAAAGCCATCAACACTTTAAATGGACTTCGACTCCAGACGAAAACCATCAAGGTAAGAGAATGCCAGAGCTGTCTGTCTGTCCCTCTGCCAGCCCCACCATCCAGGCCCAGGGAGAACCAGAGCTGACACCCCGTCCCTGCTACCCATAGGCATGGCTATCTGGTATCTCCTCTCCAAAAACCAAGGCAGGTCCCTTGGTAGCTGGATGGGCATTTTCATCATTACCCCCAGCCAACTGCAACCTTTTCAGATTTTTATTTATAGACAAAAACATTAGCAAGAATTTTGAGCATTAGCAGGAATGGTGATGTTTAAAAAAATTACCAACAGCCAGAGGTAAAGGAAAATTCCATTGGGTTAAAACAATTGACAAATAGCTGATGGAGGGGTCTTGGCTAGTGGTAAGGAGATAAATCAAGGCAATCTTGGGCCACTTCCTGGGAGATGTTGTCTACCCAGGTTTTCCTCAGACTCTATTTTGTGCTAATGTGATCAGCCTCTGAGTGTGGATGGGAAGGAGAAAGGTGCCTGCCCTCTCTCCCACAACCTCGATCCCTGCCTCTAGTGTGCTGGGTCCCATGCTGGCCAACTTCTAGAATTAGTCTCCTGAGCTCTCTTGTTCAGAACACTGGGACCTGAAAAAGCCTAGGAAGAATGAAGAAGCCTTTCCCGGAATGGGACCATACAGCTCCTGATTTCTGGGAGAGTGAAGTGGAAACTTTGACTAGAATAGGCTTAGTCTTCCCAGCTGATAGAGGGAATTCTCTCTGAAAAAGGAAGGCCCAGCAAAGAGGGAGGGGGAGGAGAGGAAGGTAATCTGAGGTGGGGGAAAAAGAAGTCTTCTTTTGGCCTGGGCCCAGATGTGCTGTGGTCAGGAGGGATTCTCTCAGCTTTGGGGGGAGCAGTTTTAATTTTCAAACTGTGAGTTTAGCTCAGACTTATTTTAAAAGGTATTTGCCTTGCCCCGGCACATAATGATGGGTGCAGAGAGGCCTGGCTCATTTTGGATGGCAGAAAGAATCCACTCAAGGAAAATACATGCACCTGTTAGCAAGACTTGATTTAGTGCTTATGTTTGCTGTGGGGAGGGAGCTTCTCCCATAACAACAAGACCGGTCAGTCCACTTGGTCACTATGCTGTGGTCACTTAGTCTTTCTTCTAGGTACTTTCACCCTGATTTTGAACTGTAAAGGGTCCCTCCTTCCCCAGCCCAGGTCCTCTTCTCCTTGGCTTCTTCCAGTCCCCACCTTCATACTTTTGAATCCAATGACACCGGCCCCTAGACTGTTCCATGAACACAACGTTCCATCTCTCAGCCCCAGGCGTTTCCTCTTGCTGTCCCCCATGTCTGGAACACTGATCCTCCTCCTCTACCTACTGCCTTCCCTGGCTTCCTTGAAGTTCCAGCTAAAATCCTGCCTCCAGGAAGCCCTTTTCAACCTCTCTTAATCCTAGTAACCTCCCTCTCTCTGATTGTTTCCTATGTATCCTGTGTATAGCTTGTTTGTATATATGTCTGCTTGTTACTGCCTCATTAGTTTGTAAGCTCATTGAGGGCAGAGGACTATCTTTTGCCTTTCTCGATAAGTCTGGTGGTGGTTAGTGACAAACAGTCGTGATTACTGTCGTCAGTCACTGCCAGGAAACTCTCTTTGGCCCTAAGCTCCATTTTATAAGTGAAGGACCTGAGCTTCAGGGAGAAGTTACTGAGTTACCAGAGGCCACATGGCCACCTTGGGCAGCCAACTTGCTAGTACTGGGATGTTTTCTCCCCCAGTCCTACATATGGAGATTCTCTGAGCTGGGAGGGACCTTAGGATCATCCTACAAAGGGGAAAGTGGAGGCCCAGGGAAGTGACTTGCTCATGGTCACATAGAGAGTGTGTAAATCTCTACAAAAATAGGCTCAATTCCTCATCTGGGATGGTTTAGATCGGGTAACTTGAAGATTGTGTGTGTGAGAGAGAAAGAGAGAAAGAGAGAGAGAGAGAGAGAGAGAGAGAGAGAGAGAGAGAGAGAGAGAGAGAGAGAGAGACTGACTCTCCCTGGGCATGAGTTTCCTCACTGGAAAATGAAAGGGGCAGGTGATGTGACCTCTGAGGTCCTTTCCCACTTTAAATCTATGTTCCCACAATCCCTGAAGCCCCCTGACACCGTGGGGGCTTTTCTGTCACACAGTAATTAGGGCTTGAACCGAGGTTTCTCTGACTATAAAGTTGCCCCTCCATCCACTAGGCAGCACTGTCTGTTGATAGTTATGTACATGGGATGGGTCTTCAAGACCCTCCAACCCTCTGCCACCCTCTACCCCCAGTCCGAGTGTGACAATGCCTCACCTCCAAAAGTCGATTTGTACCACAAAATTAGCCTGGTGAGGATTTTGAAATTTATATTCATCAGGGTCTTAGTTGGGGAATTTCTTTAAATAATCATTCCTAATTTGGATTTTAAGAACAAATTAGATTATTTTAGAATTCTGTTCCAGAGTGGAGTCTTATTCCCTCAGATAGACAGGCGCCGCACCCCCTCACAGAGAAGTCACATTAATTCCCCACACAAGCACAAAGATTAATAGGGCGTGTGTTCATGGGTGGGTGGCTGTGTACACACACACACACACACACACACACACACACACACACACACACACACACACACACACACGCTTACCCACTGTCAAGAAATGGATCTGTAAGGCATTTCTGAGTAGTATAGTTCAGACTGAGGCCCTATAGAGCTCAAATAACCTGTGGCCTAGGCTCGGGGCAGTCCTGAGCCCAGTTATACACCCTCAAACCTCTCCCCCATTTTTCCCAGGTGAATGACCTGTATGACCTAGGAGGTCCCTTCCAGGCCTGAAGGTGGTGTCCCATGATCCCAGGTATCTGGCCGCTTCTCTCCCTGTTCCTCTAATATAGCTAGGGAGTGCAATGGATAGAGGCCTGGATCTGGAGTCAAGAAGAACTGAGTTCAAATCCTGCCTGAGACTTTACTAGCTATGTGACCCTGGACAAGTCAGTTCATCCCATCTGCCTCAGTTTGGATAATAATGGCACCAACTTCTCAGTGTCCTCGGAAGGTTCAAATAAGATACCACATAAAGCTCTCTGAAAACTGGAAAGCATTGTATGAATGATTACATATATAGAGAGCACTGTGAGGATTGTGGAGCTGTCCAAGGTCCTGTCCTGCCCAACCACAGCCACAGACACTGACCTGGACACTTTTCTGGCGGTGCCCAAGTCCACAGCCTCAATGACTCCCCTTGCCTTTGGCTCCTGGTGGGAATTATGCAGACTCTTACTTTCTCAGAGGCATCCAGAAAAATCCAGTGTATTGCTTTCACCTCTCTATGTGTATTAATTAAGCAACAAAGAAAACTAGCTGATGGTCTTTACCTCCCGAGATTGTTTACCAGTTGTTCCAATTCATGGTCAAGGTGTTGGGGAAACCCCTGGCTTCTCATGTGTTGGAGTTTTGATGGCTCTTCTGTGAGGGGGCAGGGTGGTGGCAGGGTCCAGGAAGCTTCTCTAACATTTGTGAGTCTGGACTGAAGGATTTCTTACAAGCCAGTCCTGCGCCTTCTGGGGGCAGACAGTTATGGAGTTCCTAGTTCTTAGGCTCCTGGTAGCATTTTCATGAGAGGCTACTTTGGCTAATCACCTTTCACCATTTCCTTTGGGTCTCCAAACTGTCTCAGTTTCCTAGGCTGCATATGGCAGCCTACATGTAGGCATGAGGTTGGCACATTGATGGGAGAGTGAAGACACCTGGGTTGACTAAAATAAGCTGATGTCTAGAGGAGTGGAGGGGGGAAAGGCAAGGCAAGTCAAGTAGCATTTATTAATTTGCTTACTATATTTCATGCACTGTGTTAAGTGCTGGAAATATAAATAGAAGCAAAAAAAAAATAAAGGCAAAAAAAATCTCTGCCTTCAAGGAGTTAACCATTCTAATAGAGGAATTGATACAACCTGTAAAAAGGAGCTGAAAAGCCAAGGAGAGAGTTCTGGGGATAATAAACAGCAGATAAACTGTAAGGTCTCTTGTGTAGCCATCCACCACTGTTTGAGACCCTGACCTGAGATAGAGTATTAACAAAAGCAGGACCCTTGCCCTCATGGAGCTTGCAGTCAAATAGGAAGAGATGACACATGCTGTAATTCATAACACTGTATATGTGGAAGTGAGGAGCATGATGGATTAGCCAATAATGAGCTGTCTTCAGGCCCCAAACAACCTGGGTTCAGCCTCTGCCATATGCTGGCTCTGGGACTTTGGATGGTGATACAGGCTCCTATCTAGTAAATCCGGATCTCAGCCAGCTTGCACCAGGGTAAGCCCATCACTGGACACCTCATCATCTGGGAGAGTGCTGCAGCTTCCATACTAAGCCCTTCCTCCATAGCCTTATCACCTCTCTCCCCTGATCGGAGGACTGGCGGGCAGAGCAGAAAGCTCCTCCCAGATCCTTCCTTGGTAGAGGGCTCAGGAGTTCCAGCATCTCTTCATTTCCTGCCAACATCTCTGCTTGGTTTTGACTCCTCAGACGTACCAGGTAACCTCTGGCGCTGCCCTCCCAATACCTTTTATGAATTGTCTTCCCCTGTTAGATGGTAAGCTCCTTGAGGGCAGGCACTGTCTTTTTCTTACTTGTATTCCTAGCACTTAGCATAGTGCCTGACACATAATAGACACTTAATGAACCTTTACTAATTATTGACTAAAAAGGAATGAGAGTATACAAAAGAGAGCTACCTCTGGGGAGCCAGAGTAGATCCTGCCTACCCATCAGAATGGAAATCCTTTGAGGCTTGTATTTAGATCTCCAGATGTCCAGCAAAGTCCAGGGAACATCCTGACTGACTGGACTTTTCTTCCTCAAGACAACTCTGTACTTCAGCCCATTTTAGTCAGCCCAAGTGACTTCATTATCCCATCAGTGGACTGGCCTTGAGGTCGGAAGATCCAAGCTCTGTGCAGTCATGGCAGAGTCATTCAGCATCTCATAGCCGAAGCATTCTCTGCCGTATGATGGGGAAATAATAATATTTTCAGTGCTGCATTGTGAGTAGAAGTGCTATGTAAATGTGGGCTATTAATACCATTGTGTGGGCCCAAGGGAAACGGCATTTGAGTTGGGTATCAGAGAGTGAATGGAAATCCAGCAGAGATTGAGCTGGGGAGGAAGGCGTTGTAGGCCTGAGGTCCACAGGTGGGGCTGGAGCATAGTAAGAGGGCAGTAGGCTAACACAGTATAAGGGCTCTGAATGACATGCAGAGAATTTAGATTTTGTTTAGCTGGGTAGGGCAGTAGCTAGAGCTCTGGATTTGGAGTCAGGAAGGTGTAAATTTGAATCTTGCCTCAGACATTTACTGTTTGTTTGACCCACTAAACTTCTCTGTCTCAGTTTCCTAGTCAATAAAATGAAGATGCTAATACCGTACTTCATGGCGTTGGAAAGAACAGATGAACTAATATGTCAAGCGTTTCATAAATTTTAAAGTGCTATATAAATGTCAGCTATTGTTGCTGTCTTCATCACTTAGTAAACAACTGGGAGCCATTGATGGGTTTTCAGGAGGGGGGTGGCATGGCCAGATCTTTATGTAGAGGAGATAGGTTTAGCAGTGAAGAATGGTTTGGCGGTCAGAGAAAGGGCAGGCATGAGAAGACCTGTTACTAAAGTATTGTAGTAGCTTAGGCAGCTGATAAGGAGGCCTGGAATTCAGGTGATGGGAACAGAGAGAGGGACTGGCTATGGAATTGATAGTGGGCCTTGGTAACTGAATGGGCGGCAGCAGGGAAGGACCTAGACCATGAGGTCATCCTCATAGCTCTCACATGGGGAGGTTTGGAGGAAACATAGGCAGTTTGAGGCTACCAAGGAGCCATTGGAAAAGTAGGGGGTGGGGCAGAAACTGCGTCTGGAACTCAGGCAAAGAGGCCTTTTAGAAGTACAGATTGGGAATCCTCTGTAGCCAGAACTCTGCAGCTGAGGGAGAGTGTAAAGAAAAGAGGAGAGGGCCCTGGGTAGATTCTCCAGGGATATCCATCTTGGGGTCCAAGAAGAGAGTGATGAACCAGGTAAGAGGAACCAGGAAATTGGCATGTCTAAAGCTGAGAAAAGAGGAGGTTAGTCATCAGTGTCCAGGCCATGAGATCTGAAAAAAGGCCTTGGATTTGGTCCTCTGCAACCTTCAGGATCACCACCTTGGTAGAATGGCAGGTGGCTGGGGCGTGACAAAGAGAGGAAAAACCAGATAGCCAGATGGTAAGAAGTTTAGGAGGGCGTGGGTAGTGTCGTGATAGAAGCATTGGGCATAGACATTTTTCCCCAAGAAATGTAGCAGTGAAGGGGAGGAGAGAGGTGGAACCGTATAGTTGGATGAAGTAGATATGTCAAGGGAAGGGTTATTTTGGGGATTGGGGAGACCTCAGCATATTTGTAGGCTGCCTCGAGAAGGAGTTGGATATGCATGGGGTGTGGGGGTGGGGTGGGG
This sequence comes from Gymnobelideus leadbeateri, assembly GCA_011680675.1. Lineage (NCBI taxonomy): Eukaryota > Metazoa > Chordata > Mammalia > Diprotodontia > Petauridae > Gymnobelideus > Gymnobelideus leadbeateri. The sequence goes on along the minus strand of WOXC01000699.1, from coordinate 183,691 downwards.
GGAAGCTCCCGAGTGCAGGCTGAAGGAGGAGGGGCAGGGATCCCCTCCTGCTGGGGCCAGGATGGGGGAAGAGTGGGTGATAAGCAGTGCTTAAAAGTTTGCAGGAATGGAGCCCAGAGCCAGGAAGCTTGATACAGATGGTCTCAGTCTCCTAAGTGAAGCGAGAGTGGAAGATGGGGGTTAGAAGGAGGAAGAATTGGCCATAACAGATGCTCTGGAAAGTGAGAGAGGGAGGCGATAAGGACAGTGTTTGGGAGCTGAGAATTATTCACCTTGGTGTTCAGAGGCCAGAACTAGGAACAGAGGGATGGGAATTACAAGCAGATTTCAACTTGATTTCAAAGTCAGCTTTGCTAACAGCTTAAGCAGGCCTGGAGTACACCACTGTGGGAGGTCTTGGGCTCCCTGTCACTGGGGGGTCTTCAACCAGAAGGTGGATGGATGCTTGATGTTACTGAGGCCAGATAGAGGTTGCCTGGGTAACTTCTAAAGGTCTGACAGTTCAGGCATCTTGGAAGTAGTGAAAGGAGTGTTCACTGGTTCGGCATCTGGGTCACAGAAAGTCTGTTTCAAGGATTGAGACCTACACATGCTTGTAAATAAATGAGTGGGAGATGCTGAGGATGCTTGAGAGATGGGATGTAATTGGAGCTAGATCCTGGTGGAAACCACAGGAATGGAATGATGAGGAGAGAAAGCTTCAGGGATGAAGAGGCCTTTTCTGTAAAGTGAGAGAGGCCAGATGATGGGGAGTAACGGAGAGGGCTGGAGTTGGGAAGTTCATAAGAAAATCATGGTATCTAAAACTAAAGAAAGCCTCAGTGGCCATCTAGTCTGGGGTGGGGAACCTGCAGCCTCCAGGCCACATGTGGCCGTCTAGGTCCTCAAGTGCCAGTACTTTGACTGAATCCAAACTTCACAGAACAAATCACCTTCATAAAACGATTTGTTCTGTAAAACCTGGACTCAGCCAGAAGGCCACACCCAAGGACCTAGAAAGCCACATGTGGCCTCAAGGCCACAGGTCCCCACCCCTGATCTAGTCTTAAGTTTAGCTTGGATGCAATTAGGAAGTAAGGAACTATCTAATGTTCTTGGCTGGGGTAACATGACACTTATGAAAAGTTAGACTGGCAGCAGTTTGCAGAGAAGATCAAACAGAGGGAGAGAATTGAGTTAGGGGTTCCAGCTAAGAGAAAGTTGTGAATTTCTTTTTATTCCTGAGCTTGAGGTATGGGAGCTATACCTTTCAGTTAATTTTAATAACATTTAAAATATAACTCACATAACCTTTCTGTGGTTAGCACTTCCTTATGCGGCTAGTTACCTCCCCAGCAGGGTCCCTTGAAAGGTAGCTTTCCCAGGTTCAGGGTACTCTTTGGCTCTGCATTAGAGCTCATGAGCCCCCACCAGTGTGTTTGCCTTTAATAGTCAGCTAAAGAACATTAGCTCAGAGGAAAGACATTTACTGAGAGAGCATTGTAAGAACAATGGTGACAAAACATTTCCCTCTTAAACTGGGAGTACACTCTCCCATAGCTACATACAGCATTAGTAGAATAATGTACACGCGCATGCACACACACACACACATACACACTACACTAAACAGAAATGATTCACTTGGAGCAGTGCAAAACCCTGGTGCCCTTGCCTTTTTTGGAGTGTCTCCCACTGGGGGTGGCACCTCTTCTGGTAAGGTTGTTAATTAGGATCCCTGGGCCTATTTCTCTCTGAAATGGTCAGAACTGGCTCCTTTATCAACACACCCTCATAAAACTCACACTCCTCAGTGTTTCTCCTGGCTCAACAGCAGGCCTTTCCCTGCTTGGTGCAGTGTCTCCTGCTAGACAGATTAATTCACTGAAAGTTGTCAAAGCTGATGGAAGGAGAAAGAGACAGATTCCCCTCCCCCCTGAGTTAAGTTGCTATTCCTCCTCCACATCTGTGTTTTTCCATAACTGGCTCTCTTCTTCACTGCCAGGGTTCCCCGCTACATTTAGCTATTCCCTGCCTAACTTCCTTCATAAAGGGTGTCTTTTTTTTTTTGGAGGGGGAAGGCAAGGCAGTTGAAGTTATGACTTGCCCAAGGTCACACAGCTAGTAAGTGTGTCAGGGTTCTGAAGCCGGATTTGAACTCAGGTTCTCCTGACTCCAGGGTTGGTGCTCTATTCACTGTACCACCTAGCTGCCCTGGGTGTCTCTCTTTTTAAAGGGCCATCCCACCAGGGGCTTGGCCAATTTTTGGCCAGCCATTGGTCTCCTAATTCCATCATTTTTGATCAGAGAACTTTATACCTTATAAAGAGGTAACAAAGTATAAAATCCTTTGAGACCATAAACCTATCTCCTACCTTGCTCTTAACTTTGGGGATTTCACCAGCTAGTCTGGGAGGTAGTGGGGGTGGTAGGAATCAGCCTAACAGTATTTTCATCAATTCCCCCATCTTAGTTTATAAAAATATAAATTTCCAGGAGCCTTGGATTCTTCAGTCAGTTAATAAGCATTTATTAAATGCCTAAACATTCCTGGCACCAAGGTTGCAAAGGTAAAAATTAAAGTCTCTGTCCTCAAAGGATTTACATTTTATTAAGAGAAATCATCCACACTCATGTAAGTAGCTGCAGAATCCATAGACAGAAACTCCCAGGTATTCCCTCACACAACTCATTCTCCAGACTGGGCGGCTTCCTTAGCATCAGCCCTTCCTTGCCTGCCCTGAGCCGGCTCCTCCCTGAGGCCTGTTCTCCTGAGAGTCCCTGCTGAGGCCCTGCTTCCTTCACTCCCAACTCATCCGACTCTAGACTCTCCACACCCACACCAGCAGCCCTGCCCCCCATATGGGGGGCATACACTCTCCTTCTGTCTCTGCTCCCATGTTCTAACTTCTCTTTTTGTTTTATCTTCCCCTCTTAGAAGGTAAGGGCAGCTAGGGGGCACAGTAAATAGAATGTCTGGTATGGAGTCAGAAGACTTATCTTCCTGAGTTCAAATCTGGCCTCAGATACTAGCTGTATGACCTTAGACAAGTCACTTAATTCTTTGCCTTAGTTTCCTTCTCTGTAATGAGCTAGAGAAGGAAACTCCAAACTCCTCTGGTATTTTGGCCAAGACAAACCCAATTGAGGTCACAAAAAGTCAGACCCAGGGGCAGCTAGGTGGCGCAGTGAGTAAGAGTGCCAGCCCTGGATCACTGAATAACAGTAGAATGTAAGCTCCTGGAGAGGAGGGACCACCTTGTTTTGTGATCTTTGAGAGCTCATAGTCTTTATCACATAGTAACACCCTCCATATGCAGAGTGTGGCAGTAGCAGCTGAGGGGATCAGAATGAGCCTCCTGCAGTTAGGGACCTAGGCCTCTCAGAGGCAGAGGGGAAGAGGGAGTGTGTCCCAGGCCTGGAAGGACAGTCCTGGGGATGGGAGACGGAGTGTTGTGTGTGAAGAGCAGGGAGGCTAGACAGGAGGAATTTTGTGCAGTGAGGTAAGAAGGGGAGCTTGGGCCAGATGCCAAGGTCAGCACTTCGCTCTCGTCCCAGGCTGAAGACCTCTGCCTCAGCTCCTGGCCTAGGGCACCATGTGGTGGGAAGCCTGCTTGCTTTTCCACCCATGTTTGATCCAGGCTCGCTTTCCTGTCTGTCTCTTGCCTGTCTTCAGAAGGGTTGAAAATGAGGACCACAATGATGGCCTCCATAGCCATGTCCATAGTTCACAATCTAGCCATACGGCAAACAGCCTTGTCCTGAAGCTCCAGTGCTTCTGTCTCTGACCTGTGCTTAATGCTTCCTAGAGAGCCACCTTCTTCCCATGGGTATTTCTCCAGGAAAAGCCAAAGCTCTCCTGTCCTCTCCCCACTAGCCGAGGCTGGGGGGAGGAGGGTAAGGGATGACTTCTTAGGGAAAGCTAGGCTTGGAAGATGGATGCCTGAAGGATCCCAGAGGAGACCTGACAAGGCCAAGGGCAGCACTGGCCAAAAAGCTCATAGGGCTTTTCCACTCTTACCCCCACCCCTCTCCTGTGTAGGTAAAGGGCCATTCCTTCCCTTGTTATGATGTGTTGTGTGTAAAGCTTTGGCTGAGGGAGAACCAAGATTCAGGCCCTTCCCTCAGGGACCTCCACAGTCCAGTTGGGTAATAATTAGACACAGGCACAGGTAATAAACATGCTTATCTGAGCAATGCAGTGATAAATCCTGAGTACAGGAGACTGGAGAGGAAACAAACCCCCCATGTCCTGCTGGAAAAGTAACGGCCTGCAGATAAAGGAGGAGACTGTGTTTTTGAAAGTGGCCAATGTGGGCGTTTTTGGAAGTTTCTTTGGCTGGACTGTGTGCGTATGTCTAGAGGGCTTCCTTTTTGCTTTGAAAAATTGGCCATTTTGGGGCACGAGTAGGAGGGAATGTGGATAAATTCTTATATAAATGAATAATTTTTAAAAATTATGTTAATCTTCCTAACAAACTACAGACATTGACATAGTTCTTTGAAGCCTGAAAAGCCCTTTATATAGACCACTGCACATTTGAGCCTCACATCCCTGTCAAGTAATTGTGGCAGATATTAGAATGCTTATTTAATAGATGAGGGAACAGAGGACCAGAGAGGTTTAGCAACCTGCCTGTGGTCACACAGCTATCCCAGGCCTTTCTAATTCTAAGTCTTAGGACTCATTCAGTTCCATCTTCTGTGCAAGGGCAGAGAAAGAGGGGGCACCTACCCATGTCGCCCCTGCTGGAGAAATGTAAAGATAGCAATGGCAGAGTCCCAGCCCTTTGGTTTCCCAGTCTTGTTGGGAGAGACGGCATTCACATGTATTTTTATGGTACTTGAGGGTTTACTTGTGGGAGGTAGTACAGCACAGTGGTAAGGGTTCTGAATTTGGAGTCTGAATACCTGAGTTCAAAACTTACCCTAACTCCTTGCTCAAGTCACTTCTCCCTTAGCCTGTGGGTCTCAGTTTCCTCTTCTGTGAAATGACAGGGTTGGACCCTGCTTGTTGAGGTCCCTTCCAGCTCTGAGCCTATGTCAATACTGTGCTCTTGTGAGGTAGGTAACAGCATCTGGGCGTCACAGTGAGTTGAGGGCTGGAATGGGAGTCAGAGACCGGTGTTCAAGCCCTGCCTCAGAAACTTAATTGCTGTGTGTGACCCTGGAAGAGTGACTTGACCTCAGTCTGTCTCAGTGTCTCTCCTGTAAGGTGGGGGTAGTAACCCCACCTGCCTCCCTGGGGTGTTGTGAGGATCCAGTGATGATTGTAAAGCCCTTGCTGCATCGTTAGCCCGATGCAAATGTTAGCTATTATTATTATTATTAGGTCATATTTATAAAGTGCTTTGTAAATCCTGAAGTGCTGTATCAATGCCTGCCATGGGTGTGATGCAGTGTTTAGGAGAGGCCTGGGAGACTCCAGGAGGGATGTATGTGGATCACTTTGGGGTGGGGAGAAGATTTTGGAGGGAGGGGGTGGCACCAAATCTAGGCCTTAAGGAGAAACATTTCAATAAATAGACGAAGCTAAGAGGTTGGTCAAAAAAACCGTTGTAGACACGGAGGATGGTACATACAAAGGCTTGGAGGCTGGAGAAAACAGGATGAAATCAAGGACTGGCTATTCATCCTCTTTGGCTGGCACATGGAGTATGCAGAGGTGAGGCCGTGGAGTAGAGCAGGAAAGGAAGTCTGGGCCAAATTATGGATTTGGGGAGTGATTGCATAGAAGGTGCATTTGTGGCATAATGGATGGAGGATCTGAAGATGGAAATAGAAGAGATCTGGATTCAGATCCTGGCTGAGGCACTAATTAGCAGATACCATCTAAGGTTGCTCTCAAGGAGATTCCAGCCTCTGGTAGTGCGAGTGCCTGACACTCGGGACTATTAGAGCAGGCCGTGAGGGCTGCGGTAATGAAGTGCTGAGTGGAGTAGAGTCAGGGCATCCTGCCTGCAGGTGGCATGGCTTAAAGCAGCTGGCTGCAGACTTTAAGGCTCAGCCCGAGGACTGCTGCTGTGTCATTGTGGCTGTTTTGAAGGTCATTCCTCTATACCTTGACTGTTCTGCTTTAGCTCAGCCCTTCCTGGAGGAGGGATGGTTATGCAGTCCTAGCGTGGGGAGGCAAGGAAAGTTTTGTAGTAAGTGTCAGAAAAGCAATTAACTTCCTAAGTGTAAGGCTGTGGGAGGAAGAGGATAAGCGACCTGGGTGGCAGTCTGTGCGGGGAAGATCTAGGTGTCTTAGATTAGCCACACCTCCCTGGGATCTACCAGGCTGCTACAAATTGACTTCAGAGTGAATTGGGTTTAAGTGAGGCAGTTTAAGTTGGAGTACAGTGGCAAGACAAGAGTCATGGCCCAGGATGCAGTGGGTGACCTTGGTCTTTTTAAATTAAGGTCCTTCCCAGGTGTCAGTTTGTCTGAGGCAACACCCATTCAATGACTAAGGCTAGGTAAGAATTGAGACCAAAGATTGTTTACCAGCACCAAAACATCCATCTAGGAGGGGAACACTCCTACAGTTGATAGCAGTTGTTCAGTAGTGAGTTGCTCATTAGTGAAGGTGTTCCAGCAGAGGCTGAATGATCTTTGTCAGGGAGAGTGTTGAGGGGATTCCTGTATAAGATAGATGGGAAGGAACCATGAACTTGAGATCAGAAGAATCAGGGTTTGAGTCCCAGCTCTGACAGTCATAGCCACATTTAGTGGACAAGTCCCCTTCTCTGTGGGTCTCAGTTTTTATTCTCTGTAAAGCTTAGTGGGTTGAATTAAGTGATCTCTAAGATTTGTTCCCACTCTGACAGGTGATGAACACTCCACTCAGACATTTTTAAAAGGCTAGGCACTGAGAATACAGAAATACAACAAGCCCCTGTCCTCAAGGCACTGACATTCTGCTTAGAGAACGTAATTTGTGCATTGATGTACAATTGGAGGGTCATTGATTAGGTTTCAGAAACGGTCCCTCATAGGAGGCAGCCCCTGAGCAGAGGCTGTGGGGTCCTGAGAGGTGGAAACCTTAGAGGTCCCTGGCACCTGCGGATGGCAGAAGCCCATCTCCAGCCGTGGCTAGAGTCCGTTCCCCAGCACAGTTGGGCACGCCTGTTTTCTTCCAAAACTGCTTCCACCTCTACAGTTTCAGCCACTGTGTTCCAGATGAGACAGTCCATGGGGGCTTCCAGGACTCTATTCTGAGGATATCTGTCTTTCCTTATCCTTGTTTCTGACAGTTCTAAAGTCACCTTCCTAGAAGTGTTCAGAACCACCTGATCTAAGAGTGGTGGGGAGGGGGCAGAGGCAGGGATGGGGGTGGAAGAAACATCTGCCGCCATTTCACTTGTACCAAGGGCTCTCTCCATAAACTTCCAGAAGCATCCATGCTGACCTTCCCCCTTTTGTCCTTAACAGGTGGACAAGATGCACTTCGAAGTTTTACATCATCGTAACAATTACGCCTTCCTTTAAAAAAAAAAATTGAGTTTCATGGCCCTTCTCTTAGGATCCTTTATAAGATGAGAAAAGATAGATGAACTCAGTTCTGCGACCCAGAACCCATAGTGGACATGATATTGAACTTGGAGTCAGGAAGACCTGAGTTTGAATCCTGCCTCAAACAGTTATTAACTGTGTGACTTGGGGCAAAGTCACCTAAACTCTCCTAGCCTCAGTTTTCTTATCTGTAAAATAGGGATGCGAATAGCCCCTCCCTCAAAGGGTTGTTACTTATTAAGCTGTATGACCCTGGACAAGTCACTTAATCTTTGTCTCAGTTTCCTCATCTGTAAAATGGGCCTAATAATAGTACCTATCAGGGTGGTTATGAGGATCAAACAGGATAATATTTGTGAAGCTTTTTGCAAACCTTCAGGTGCTGTATAATTTCTGTTGTTGTTATTGTCACCAGCATTTACTAAGTCACAAGAGTAATAGCAGCAGATATTTATGTGGTGCACATTGTATGCCAGGCATAAGTGCTAAGCTCTTATCTCATGTGACCCCGACAACGACTTTGGGAGGTATCATCCCCATTTTACAGTTAAGAACACTGAGGCACATGGGGATTTGCCCAGCGCTGCACAGCTAGAAACTGTCTGAGGCCATTTTGACACCAGGTCTGGGATTCTGTAGCTGCCACTCATAGGAATACCTTCCATGTGCCAGGAGCCGAGACTCCAAAGACAAAAGTGAGACTGCCCCTGCCCTCGAAGGGTAGCACACACAGCCCTTTACGCTCTGGCACCAGCTGCCAGCTGGCTAATAGAGTTGGAAGAATAGCCTCTCCTCCCCCAAAAAGAAGAAGGATCCCTCCATCCCAATGTAAGAGGCAGAGGCTTGGGAGTGTTGGGCGTTCTTCCTCGGGGCCAGGGTTGGACCAAATGTCCACTGACTTCTCTTTCAATTCCAAGGCTCTGAGAGTGGACTACAGTCCTTGGGAATAAGTCCAAGGGTGCCCCCCAATTTACAAGCCAGTTGTACCATGAGTGTCCGTTTGTGGTCAGCTAACGAGCCTGTGCCTGGGATACAGAGAAATGTTGAAGTTGGTGCTTTTGGGGCCCTGGCACCCTTTTCTCATGTTACAAATGCAATTCCATTTCTGGGTGAGGCCTCATAACCCGGGTATTAGCAGCATTGAGGGACATTAGAGAGGCCGTTGGGCTCCTGGTGAGAAACTTCCTCAGCCTTAGAGTATCTAAAAGGACAGTGAGTGGAATCAGGAGGGAGGGAGTCCCCCCACCACCCTACTGATGGAAGTCTTCTAGTGGAAGCTGGATGGTTCCTGCTTTATCAGAGACCCTCCCAAGGGGGCGGCTGCTCAGCTATGCTTTGGACCTGATACAGTCTGGAGGTTGTGTTGTTATCAGATGTGGATGAATGAAGCCAGACCGGCTTATTTGCTGTTCCCTATCTGTGGTGTCCCTTTTTCCCACCTCCTTGTCTTTGCACAGGCCATCCTTCGTGCCTGGTGTGCTCTCCCTCTTCACTTTTACTTTTTGGAACCTATAACTCCCTTCCAGCTTCATCTAAAGTGCCACATTCTTCAAGAGACTTTTCCCAATGCCCCCAGTTGCTAATATGACCCAGTCACTTTGTCTCTGTCCTAGCTACTTGTCTGTGAACATGTAGTCTTCCCCTCTAGAATGCAGGTTTCTTGAGGGCAGGGACTGTTTCACTCATCTTTTGATCCCCAGTACATGGCACACAGTGGGTGCTTACTAAATATTTACTGATTAATTGATTGACTTGGCACCTCTGAGATTGTATTTCTCCCTGTGGCTCAGTCTTTCTTTTGCTGTACATGTGTGTTTATGTATGTGCCCCATACCTATATAAGCTTACCTACCTCCTGACCCCTGGCTGAGTAGTGTTGGTCTAAACAGGGTTCGTAATGTGACTTTGTGAGAGCGGAAATGCTCTGGGGAATTGAGTTCTGAAGGATAAAAGCACCCCATCCTCCCCCCACAACACGTTGGAGGCAGGCAGATGGACAGAGGGACCAGACTCCCAAAAGGTGCCGGTGCCAGGCTGGCAGCTTCCCTGTGCTCACAACCAGATGGTAGGAATTCAGGCCCAATCAGGGGTGGAGGCAGCCTCGGAAATGCCCTCTGCCTCCTGTGGTAGGAGGAAAGCCTTCCCCTTCAATAAGAGCATCCCCAGCAGAAAGGACAGGCTGCCTTGAGAGGTAATGAGCTCCCCATCATTTATGTAGGTGATAAATGCCATTTATCAAGGATGTGGTTCGGGGGGGGGGGCAGTTTACTATTTCCCTTTTGTATTTGTTCCCGGCATCTGGCATCACTTGAGGTAACATTTGTAAAGCACCAGCCACCCAGTAGGAGTTTAGAAGTAGATTTTGGTTCCTTTCCCCTTCGCTGGCACAATGCCTGATGCATAGTAGGAACTTAATAATAAAACAGTTGTTCCCTTCTCTCCCATCTATCTCAGTGCTTGGCGCATAGTAGGGGTTTAGTACCAAACACTTTTTCCCTTCCCTATCCCCTCCTAAGCACAGTAACTGGCACCTAGCTAAGGCACTTAGGAAATATTTGTTGCTTACCCAACTGATTGACTAGATTCTGGGATTCTAATACAGCCCCGTCGTTGAACAGAAAACGCCCCTTTGCTCTGAGCTCTGCCTTCTCAGCCTAGCCTTCCATGTCAGGGAGTGGGGTTGGGATACACCCACCCCTCCTTCCCCAATAAGACACCACTAAGGGTTAGCCCCAGCATCTTGTTGACTTCTGGATTACTTCTCTGGGGTTCTAGAATGTCCCTGTGCTTGCTTAGAGGGTCCAAGACAAGTCCTACTTCTCAAGGGTTCTTAACTCTATGCCATGGACCCCTTGGTTCACTCAGACCTGGCTCAGGGGGGCCAGTTTCTACTGGCCATCAGCTCAGGCTGGCCCAGGGCAGAAGCCCCCCCTGCCCCTGTGGTGGAGGAGCTGACAGCCCACCAAGGCTCTTTGACCTCTGTGAATTTAAAAGCCCTGTTGTCCCTCCCACCCCAAAGCCCCAGTGCCAAATGCTACAGACCACCTCCTCTGCCTTCATCAGCAGGAGCTAACATTAGTCACTCTCACCCCATCTCTCTGTCTGTTGAGTCAATGTCTATTTTTAGGGAAGATCAGAGAAAGTGATCCATCCTGTGTGTTGTGGGGAGGGACTTGGGGCCCAGTGGTAGGGGACATAGGGAATGAGGGGCAGGCCCCTGGACAGCCGGCCACCAGGCCCGGGCTTTTTCCCAAATGTGCCGGCCCCCATGCAGTGAAAATGTGGCTTCTGTGATCACCTCACTGTGCTTACACACGTGTGTCCCCATGTCTGTGCACATGGGTGCACACGTGTACACCAGTCACAGGTTGATAGTCTAGCTTGCCGAGGCATGCTCCGGGTGGCCAGGCCACTGTCCAGCAGCAGCAGCAGCAGCAGGCAGGCTGTAGGACTGGCCAGCTCTATTTTGAGCCATGGCTGCCCTAGAAATAGCTGGAGCAGGAGAGACTGGCTGCAAAGCATCCCCGCCAACACTGGGTGTTGTTTGTCTTTTGAATTTAAAAAAATAAAAAATAAAAATAAATTTTAAAAAAATCTAAAATTAATGACTACTGAAATGTGCTTTGCTTATGTGTACGCTGCAGATTTGGCTCCTTGCAGATGGAATTTCAGATCTGTTTACACGTCTCTGTTAGCATTTTGGAAGAAAACAGTTCACAGAGATCCAGGGAGATAATTTTTCTGAAATCGCACCTCCTTTTCGGTGCACCAATGGGCTCTCGCTTCCCCACTGCCTGGTCTGGTCTCCTTGGAGGTCACTCCAGTTGACACACCCTGGTACAGATGTGGTCATAGGGAGGGTGGGGTGGTTCGCTAAGCCCTCTCAGCCAGGGCCGGGAAGAAAAAGAGATGGAGCTGGCCAGGAACTTGGTATCTTCCATGAATTTGTAGGGGAAGGTGGCAGGAGGCTCTGAGTAATCAGATTCTGTGTATGAGATAAGGGGCGTGGAATTAGTTCCTTTACCTGCCCATTCATGCTCCACAGAGCCCTGGCTGTGGGCTTGCTTCATTTCAGGTTGATGGAGTGCTTTCCTGGCTCTCATGAGGACCCTAGAAGGGGTCAGTGGAAGGCAGACAGGTGGGAGCTTGGGCGACTGGGGAGGGCGAGGGTGGCTGGGCTGTGGCAACGTAGCCTGAAGGTGGACTGACTCTCTCCTCTTCCCACACTCCCTTCTGTTCCTCCTCACCTTTCTTCTTCCTCCTCTCCCCTCTCCCCTTCCTCTCTACATCCTCCTCTTCTTCTTCCTTCACTCTTTTCTTTCCCCCATCCTCTTTTCTCCCCCTTCCCTCTCCAGGTCTCCTACGCCCGTCCAAGCTCAGCATCCATCCGCGATGCAAACTTGTATGTCAGTGGCCTCCCAAAAACCATGACCCAGAAAGAACTGGAGCAGCTCTTCTCGCAGTATGGCCGCATCATCACCTCCCGCATCCTGGTGGATCAAGTCACAGGTTCATTTGGGGGCTTTTTCCTGTTACCTCCCCCTGCCCCTGTCCATGGTGCTGAAGCGCACAGGCCCTGGTCCCAGCTCTGCTGCTGGCTGGTTCTAGCGAGGTTTAAGGGGATGAGTCAGTCACTTAGGGCCGGTTTAACCCTTCTGCATCCAGGCACCCCTTATTTTAACTCTCATATACTATGTATCAGAAACACGCACACACACACACACACACACACACACACACACACACACACACACTTCTTCTGGACTTCAGGATTCATGATTTCACCAGTGTGGACAGTCCATTCACCAGCACAGATGGCAGCCACCTCACTACCTTAGGCTACGTACCTGGCATATAGTAGGTGCTTAAATGATGGTTAGCGCAAAGAAGGTTCTAATGTTTTGGAGGCAATATGAAGCAAAGAGCACCAGCTTTAGAGTTGGAGGACCTGGATTCAAATCTCAGCCTGGACACTTCTTGTGTGACCTCTCTGATTCTCAGTTTCCTCCTCTGTAAAAATCCAATAAAGAAGACATTTTTGAAGTATAAATGCTAATCAATAGGGATATCAAAAAAAGCCAAACCAACAAGAAAAACAAAAAAGTCTCTGCCATTAAGTTCACATTCTAATCAGGGTGACAACTGTAAACATTAGGTGGGGACAAGACAGACCCAGAGTAGATGGTAGTGGAGGACAGCCAGTGAGTGAAACCAGGTGAGGCTTAACGGAAGCTCACTCTCAGCGATCTCCAACTTCCTCCTAGCTGGAAATCTGATCCCAGATGTCTATAAATGTATAAATACTGCAACCAAAAATCATACCACACTCAGATCTGATGGCTAAGCTTCTGGTAAGATCTCCCTCTTCACCAAGCCAGCCATATCCTCAGCAATCAGTCATCAATAACCATCTTATAAATATTGCTCTGTGCTAGGCTTTGCTGAAAGAGTGATCTAAGGAATTTTTGGTTCCAGACCTTAGGGTGCTTATGTTCTATTAAAATATTCAAGTCATATTCATTGGAGGTATGTGTGTGTGTATGTGTGAACATACCCATGTGTATGTATAAATACATATCATATATAATGTACATGTGTACATACGTGTATATATTATATATGTGTGTATTATATTGATATATACATATATATGTATATCTTTCTCCATCTGTATTAACTGAAGAAGGATGTGGGTGTGTAAGTACACAGATACATATACATCTTCCTTGAAGTCTAGGTTGCTCAGCCACAAATGGATGAAGGAGACTGGTTGAATTATATCTTCTTCTTTTTTTCTTTTTTGGAGGGCAGTTGGGGTTGACTTGCCCAAGGTCACATGGCTAGGTTGTGTTAGGTGTCTGAGGCTGGATTTGAATTCAGGTCCTCTTGACTCCAGGGCTGGTGCTCTATTCGCTGCAACACCTAGCCACTCGAATTACATCTTCTTAAGCTCATCTTGGCACCTCTTTTTACAGAGGAGGAAACTGAGACCCAGAGGGGGAAGCCATTTGACTTGAGATCCCACAGTGTGTTTATTGACAAAGCTGGAATTTAAAACCAGGTCTTAGAACTGAAAAAATTAAGACCAGTCACCCCTCTTAAAGTAAGCTTTCTTCACCCCTTTCTGGATGGTTCAGCTCTTTGTCTCTCAGATACTAGGCTCAGCATTGACCAAGTATGTGGTAATGAGGCCCAGCCCTGTGGCAGGTCACACACAAGACCCCTCACCTGGACGTGTGTGTCCCACTGCGCCCTGGAGGTCATCTCCAGCAGCTCCACACCAGACAGCCTCCTCGAACCTGGGTCTCATGCCAATGCAGGCTTCATCTTGTGAGGTGGGCATTTGCCACCTGGGTGTTGAATGTGTTTGCCACATTTCCTTCATTGGAGGCTTTTGGGCAGATGCCTTAGTAGTGGAGACCAAAAGGAACGTCTTCTTCCATGGGTCCAGAGAGTCTCCCTGCCAGAAAAGACCACAGGAGCCTCAGGTCAAACCACTTCCTGGAAGGGAAATCCCTTCCCTTCCTGGGCATTTTGTTTTCCTTAAGGATGACGCTATATGCTAAGAAGCTTTCCTGAAATGAAACCTCAGTTTACTTTTTTGAGGTTTCTCCACCTTGCTCCTAGTTGTGCTCTTTGGGGCCAGACACAACAGCCTCATTCCTCCCTCAGATGCTAGACTGGAACCCAAATCTGGTGTCCTCCCTTGGCCTGAGTGCTCGTACCTTTGTCCTCTGGATGTTCTCCAGAGCTAAATAGCAGCTGCAGGGTCCCCCTCGCCCCCAGCCCATACACAAGGCCTGAGCCCATGTCCTGCCCCTGTCACTTAAAAGCTGTGCATCCTTGGGTGAGCTACCCCATCTCTCCCCCACCTCTCTGAGAATCCATTTGCTGCCATTGTAGAAGAGAGTCCACATTTGGGCCCAGATTGCCTGATTGAGTTCTGTCTCTGCCCTGGGACCCGTGGACGAGGCCATCTCCTCTCTGTGCTCCTTAGTGGCCCAGACCTTAGGTGTGGCTATGTAGACCAGCATTGTTTCATCGAAATGTTTCTCTCCATACCCAACATGGATTTAGTTCAGACTTTGACAAAGCATTTATTTTTTTTTCTTTTTGGAGGGGGGGGAAGACAAGGCAATTGGGGTTAAGTGACTTGCCCAAGGTCACACGGCTAGAAGTGTTAAGTGTCTGAGATTGGATTTGAACTCGGGTCCTCCTGACTCTAGGGCTGATGCTCTGCACCGCCTGGCCGCCCTGACAAAGCATTTATTAAGTATCTACTGTCTGCTGAGCCCTGTGCATAGTGACAGAAGAGATCAATCAGCCCATCAGCAAACATTTATTGAGTGCTTACTGTACTGGGCCAAGAGTGAAACAGTCCCTGCCCTCAGGGAGCTTATGTTCTTCCAGAGATTGACAGTATATTCTGGCCTGGATCAGTTTTTTTGTTTTTTCACCTTTTCTCTAACCAGGGTCTCTTCCCTGCTCAGGTGTTTCTCGAGGCGTGGGATTCATCCGCTTTGACAAGAGAATAGAGGCAGAAGAAGCCATCAAAGGCTTGAATGGCCAGAAGCCCAGCGGTGCTACGGAACCCATTACTGTGAAGTTTGCCAACAACCCCAGCCAGAAGACGAGCCAGGCCCTGCTCTCACAGCTCTACCAGTCACCCAACAGACGCTACCCAGGGCCCCTGCACCACCAGGCGCAGAGATTCAGGTAAGGGCAGGCAGGAAGAGCCTGGACTAGGGCCAGGTATGCCACAGAGGCATTGTTCCTCTTGGGTCCCCAGATTGTCTTCTGTTAAATGAAAGGGGTTGGACTTGACTGAGGTCTCCCTCAGCTCTTGTATTTTTTTTACTCTGGAGATAGAAAAAAAGATGGGGTCGGAAGAGAGGACGACAGAAAGAAACTTTTTTCAAATAACTTTTAAAAATAATTGTTTTATTTAACATTCATGTTTTAAAATGTTGAGTTCCCAATTCTCTCCCTCCTTCCAGCCTCTTCTGCACCCATTGAGAAGGCAAGCAATAGGATATAAGAATTTTTATGTTTTTAACCCAGTGAGCTTAATTACTAAAATGAGGCCATAAGTTCATTGTGACTTTGAGCCAGTCACTTCCCTTAGGGTAGGGAGATGCTGGACTGGATGACATCCTGACCCCTAAGGCTCCTGCTTCCTCTTTGATTCTCAGCATTCCTAAAGGACAGTCCAGGCAAAGAGGACAGAGTCTGAATTCCACTCCCCAGCAGGTAGCTCCCATTGGGGAGTGGGTTTCTGCTCCCACGCAAGCCTCTGTCCCAGCTGCTGTGTCTGCCTTAAGATCCTGGTGGCCTAGAACACAATTTGGGAAGATTTAGTCCAGGCCTAATTAGCTTCCTGGGGTCATTACCACCGGATGCCTGCTTTTGATGGACAGAAGCCCTGTGTAGCTTCTCCCCTTTTTTTGGTGGGGGGAGGAGGGGATTTTCCTGTGATTTGCTTATCTGAAGGCCTGGTCTATGACTAATGGGAGGGGGAGCTGTTCTCTTAATGGCCCCTAATACATTTCCAGTAGCACTCTTCCCCCTCCTCCCCTCCACCCCTCTTCCCCTCCTCCTTCTCACTCCTCCCTTAATTAAAGGGTGATTTTCATTACCTAGGATCTCCTAGGAATGTGGCAGGAAGGACTGGCCTGGGGTGGGGGGTGGGGGTGGGGGGAGTCAAGAGAGACAATTAGCTTTTTTGGAGTCCTCTCCATTGCCAGGAATAATAATGGGAGCTGAAATTGCTAATGATTTCTTCCTCACCAAGCATCCAAGTCACCTAATTTTTACTTTGTGTGAGTGCACATACAGTATTTATGTAAAAAACCCTCTCCTGGAGGTTTCTAATAATGGAAACCATGGCTACTGCTGCCCCCAGGGTGTGAGGGCCGGGTGGGAGGTGGCTTAGGGCCTGCTGTCCATTCACCAAGAGAGGATGGTTTGGGGTGAGCAGCATTCAGCTAGTGGCTTTGGGTTTTTTATCCTTCTCTCCTTCTTTCTACCCCCACCAAGCCCACCACCTCCTCCAAAAAGGGAGAACGTCTGGAAGGGACACAGCTGGGGGCCATTGGTTCATGTCAAACAGAAATCCTTTATCCACAAGTTTGATTGCAGTTAAAGGCCAATAGTTACAACAGCATTTAAAGTTATATTAGACCCAGCCTAAAATTCAGAAATTAAGAAAAAAAGGCTCAGGCTCAGAGGGTGGAGCAGAGGTAAGGAGTTATTTTTAGCTGCTTATGCAGACCTGGAGAGGGAGAGGGAGAGAGAGAGACTGAGCAGGCTTTTCCCCAGCCCCCAGTGGCTCTTCACTGGCATCCCACCACGTTGAGGGCCTGAGAGGGGCAGCTGCCACTCACAGGCTTAGGAGGCCTGTTGGGGGAAGGGCTTGAGCGTCTCTGTCTGACAAGGGGGCCATCAGAATGAATCGTTCCATTGCTCAGTCTTGCCATCTGTGAGAAATTAACCCCGAGACCCTCCTTCTCTTTTCAGGCTGGACAATTTGCTTAATATGGCCTATGGCGTAAAGAGGTAATTAAGACTCCGCAGATCGCCAGATGTCCGTGTTGGCACAGATGGGTGCTATAATTTATTATTTTTTTTTAATTCACTAACTTTTGAAATTTCTTTAATTACTTTTTTCTTCCACCAGCATGTCAAACCCTTAATTTTTAGTTTGGACTTCAGTTGGTTTTTGTTGGTTTGCTTGTTTCTTTTAAGGGCACGCAGAGTCTGCGTGCGTCTCACATTTTTTTCTTTGATTTACAGGTGGGCTTCTAACTTGGTTCAGGTGTCACAGTTATAGTGCCTTGGCTTAAGACTGTCCTGGCCCTCTGATGACTACTTTTAGGAGAAAAGCATCTGTCTGTTCTCCAGCTAATTTTGCAAACTTGAACAATTTGGGAATAGTGGCAGAGAGTCTTGGGCTTTGGAGTCAGCCCCAAATCCTGGCTCTGCTGCTGATTACTTAGATGGCCTTGGGAAAATAATTCCAACTTACCAGGGCCTTGGAGGTCTTTGAAGGGTAGTTCAGGCACTGCCAAGATACTGTTAGAAGACACAGACTCCAAAAAATGACAAGGGCCTTGTATACAGCAGGTGCTCAACAAAGGTCTTATTGATGGGACCATCATCTGACGAGATTAAATCAGATTGAAATGATATTAAATGATTCCTTGGCCTTGGAAAGAATCAGATTAGAGATGGCCACAGGGGTTGCCTCTGTCCCCAGCCTCCCACCTCAGTGCTTCTCATTATGTCGGCCTTTGGAACCTAACTGTGTACACCTTAACTGGTCTTGGGTGTCTTCTGTTCACAGGTTTAACCTATATCAACTTCCTTTTTCGTTCTTTGCGTTCTTTTGTTGTTTCATTTCAAGAAGTTTGGGGGCCCAGGTTGGGCTGGGGCAGGGTGGGGCAGGACAGGTTGGATTACAGGTCGAGGCTCCATCTCAGAAATCCTGGGAGTTTCCCTGATGGGTGGGGTGGAGGTGTCACGTCAATGTCATCTGTTATTGACCCATGTTTGTGCCTCATTGGCTGACTAGACACACGTGGGCTTTGCTTCTCCTTCCAGTTAGTGCTTGATTCCAAACACCGCCCCCATTTGGGAGGACACTTGTATCCTTTAACCAGACAGTATTTTAGCCGCCCACCCCTAACCAGTATGGTAAGTGACTCTCTGTCCTAACTTGTCTGAACACAAACTCTCAGCCTCCATCCTCACTGGATGGGTCATGAGACTGAGGAGAAGGGCAGAATTATCTCCTGTCCTTGGATTATCCTTTGCCCCCCAGCATTCTCCTCTCCCTTTCACCTCTTCAGCCTCCTTCCCGGGGGACGGGGCCCAGCATCAGGAGCCCCTACAAAGGGAGTCCACAGGGCATGTGCTAAAGGTGGGTCAGGGGGCACCTTCCTTGTACCCCGCTGGCACCTTGCATATATGTCAGGTTATTGCTAATAGGTTTTAAAAAAAATGTCCAAGATCAAAATGGCAATTAAACACATAGCTAACCATCCAGGTCTGAATTTTTTAAAAACCCAAACTTTTAAAACAATAATAATAATTAGCCTTGATATAGCACCAACTTTGTGAGAAGCACTGTGCCTAACACTGTCAGAGATTCTGTTGAGCATACAAAATTCCTGGGATGATGTGACTTTAGGATTTTGTATCGTATATCCTTTGTAGCCATAGTTCTTGATGTGAGGGGGGAGCAAACAGCCCTCTGCTTCAGCAGGGGAGAGACCTTTGTTCACATCTTAGCCCTTTCCCCTCAGTTTCTTCCTTCTGTGAAATGGGACTAATCTGTCCCCACCACTGCCTTCCTGTGGCCGTAGTGAAGAAGGTGTTTTCGGAAGCCAAAAGGCACTCGGGGTGAGGTAGTAGTCATTACACTGTACTTCAGAGGGAGAACCTACATCAAATCCCCCACTCAAAGTTGACCAGAGTTTATGAAATGGTTAGACTTTGGGCTGACTACCAGAAGAGCCAGTCTTTTTAAGGCCACTCTTTAAAATTATTATTAATTTTGTTTTCAGTTAACAAGTGATTTATTCTCTCCTCTTCTCCCCATTAAAAAAAGAACGAAAGAAAAATAAAACCTTTATCACAAAAATACTCCATTCTTCTAAATGCAAGTAGATTATAGAAACAGACAAATCTGTAAGTACCTCCCTGGGCCAGTTAGGAAGAACCTTCCAGGCCCTCTCCCATGTCAAAAGAAAATGCTATAGGTTTCTGATTTGTCAGGGGACAGACCTTTCGCTCTCTGTGTTCTGTGTGTGTCTCTGTGTGCATTGGGATTAGGGGTAAAGCAGGGGGTTGTGATCCCATGCCCAGAGCGACATCTAGAAGGCTTCCCCCCATTCTGTTTGCTCCCCAGGTTCTCCCCCATCACAATCGACGGGATGACAAGCTTGGTTGGAATGAACATCCCGGGGCACACCGGGACTGGCTGGTGCATCTTCGTCTACAACCTGTCCCCCGACTCTGACGAGAGCGTCCTCTGGCAGCTCTTTGGCCCGTTTGGGGCTGTGAACAACGTCAAGGTCATCCGTGACTTCAACACCAACAAGTGCAAAGGGTTCGGTTTTGTCACCATGACCAATTACGATGAGGCCGCCATGGCAATCGCCAGCCTTAATGGATACCGCCTGGGAGACCGAGTGTTGCAAGTTTCCTTCAAAACCAACAAAACCCACAAATCCTGAATTTCATATCCTTACTTATTAAAATATATATATAAATATATACGAACAAAACACACACAAAAAAAAAGAGAGAGAGAGAAGGAGAGAGAGAAACAAACTTTTGGAGGCTTATGTTCAACCATGGACTTTCTAAGCCAGTGTTGCCTAAGTATTAAAACATTGGATATCCTGAAATGTACCAGGAAAGGGTTTTATATAATGCTTAGAAAATAACAAAAACAAATCTTTGATGCATTGAATGTTCTTTCATAGTTGTTATTGTTGAATATGACCTACATAGATGACGATGTACAGGGATTTTTACCCAGCCGGCTAACTTTACCGCCTTCTTTGAAGGGGAATCTTTTTAAGGTGACCATTCGCCTATTTGAAGAAAAAAAAAACACACAGAAAAAAAAAACCATAAAAAAACAAACACAATTTTTACAAAGCAATGGAATTAAAAAGAAAGAACAAGATTTTTCTTTTTTTTTGTCCTTTTCAAAAAACATTTTACTCCAATCAGATTGGTAAACCCCTCCAACTTCAAATTAAAGAGGAATAATAAAAATTGCAAAACAGGAAAGAAAAAAAACTTTTGCAATTTTTTTTAATTTTTCTTTTCCTTTTCTTTTATATCATGTGAACTCAGCAGCCTTCTGTTAGGGGGATGGGGCCGAGGAGGACACCTGATGACATTAACAATTTAATATCATTAATGTTGCCAAAGAGGTGGTCTCTTTGCTGAAAATGGGTTTCAAGAAAAATCTATTTTTATAAAATATAAAGAATTTTTACAAGAGAATCTGGATTTGAGAAAAAAAAATATTTTGACTGGCTAATTTAGGGGAAATTGACAGCTTTGTCATGTTCATACTGCACTGGTAACTTTTTAGAGATCAAAGATATGTGTTTTAATCCGGATTCGTAGATTGTTTTTTGAAGGATGGGCTACAAACAGATGATCTTCATATCTTTTCATAGCATGTAATAATTAAAAAAATATTAACTACTACAGGAAGGGAGAGCAGAGAGGGGTCTACCCAGGGTACCACAGTTCCCCACAGTCAAAACCCAAAAGCAAGGAGAGGAGATGTAAGACGGTTTTTCTTTAAGTCATCAGTATGGGATCTCAACAGAACAAAAGTTTAAATGATTAATTTTTTTCTTCTAATCGGAAGCTTCCTTAGTTTAAGCAGTAGGTGCTACGAAATTATTTACATATCTTAGTGTCATAGTTCAATGTAATGTGTTTAGGAAAGAGAAGAAACAAACAAACAAACAAAAAAAACTACATTTGCTTTAAAATTTGTTAAGGAATTTCAAGATTGACTTTGTCGCCCGTGCTGATAGAACTGGGCTATGTCGGTACATTGGAAACACCATTTTTGGTTTTTGCTTGAATCACTATTTATTACTTGCCGATGTGAATGACGCATATGGGCCAAAATCAAATCTAGCTAGTTTTACTTCTTTGTTCATTTAAACTATGGGAAGAAGCATATTATTGTGTCATTTTGTTGTGTGTGTATGTGTATATATAATATAAATATATATATATATAAAGTTATTTTTCCTTTGGGTTAATTTATTCTAAGTTGTAACACTTTGCTAGTTTTGTTGGTATATGTCCTTAAAAAAAATGTTTTCTTATAATTAAGTGACAGAGGTATCAAGTAACTTGTGTAGAAATATTTTTTGCTCTCTATTGTCTTGTTTGTTGTGAATATTTTTTCTTACTGCACAGTAGAAGAAAATTACTACCACCACCGGGTCTTTCTTTTCATGTAAATTCAGATTGGGGAGAAACAAACACACACTTGCAAAAATCAGAGCGAAAGGAACAAAAAATGTCTGGGGGGTGGGGTGGGGAGGGCTCTCCCAGTCCCCGTGCACTGGCCAACCACACGAGTACATTTGTGCTTGTGTAAGGTTGATATTGAAAACGGGAAAAATAAACAAACAAACACCAAATCACAAAAGGGTCCATGCTCTTCCCTGGGTAATAGAAGCAACTCGCTATGCATAATCTAGCTGATAGTTAAATTGGTTATTGCTTTTCTTGTCTTGTTACATAAAAATCTTTTCAATACAAGTTTAGTCTTAAAGGTAATAAAACGTTATGGTTATTTATAACTCGGGCTAATTTTGTGCGTTTTTTTTCCCATGCCAAACCCCCTAAGTGCATGTCACCAAAACTCCAGTTTCCACACCCAAAGAGGCAAATTTCTGTAGAAGTAGAGAAACACCGAAAAACCATGGCTTGCATCCTAGATGACATCTCCTTTGGGCTCTTCTACAACATTCAGGTTCTCTAAATTAGCAGCTTTTCAGTTGCTGGGACACTCATTCCACATTCCATCACCTGCTGTGAAGAAGCTTAGTTCTCTGGCCATGTTCTGACACATTGGCCGGGGACGAGTGGGGAAGGCATGCCAAAATCTTTTCTCTACAATGTGTTTACTATTGGGGGGAAAAGGGGGTGGGAAAAAGAAGCTTTCTTAGGACCAGGCAGTTGTATACTTTAGTTGCAATGAATGACTTCATGTTAACCTTGCTAGTTTAGATCATTTCAGAGGGAAAAAGTATTGTAAATGTTTCTTTTCTTAATCTTGTTGTGTTTGAATTATTTGTACTTTAACTGTCCAGACAATAAATGAAAGTGTGTAGAATGGCTGTGGAGTTTGCAGATTTTTAAATGTATTCAGAATTTTTTTTTAATATATAAACAGTTGCATGATAATCCTGATTTCTATTAGGTCTTTTACCAAAATCCTGTATTGGCTACAACAGCTCTCTCTTATGAAGCTTCAATGGTTCCCTATGGCCTCTAAGATAAAAGATGACCTCCTGTGTGGTATAAAGCCCTTCATATTCAGGATCCAGCCCACTTTTTCAGACTGATAACACATCACTCCCTTTCATACATTTAATGATTCAGCAGAACTGACCCACATTCCCTAAAATACATATTTCAGAGTGTCTTTGCGAAGGCTGTCTCCCAGGTCTGGCATGCTCACCCTCATCTCGGCTTCTGAGCCTGCTGGCTGGAGGCTAGCCTCTGCTGGCTAATCCAAAGCTTCCTTTGCATGTCACCTGCAGGACACTTTTCCTGATCCCCTAGTCCTTAATGAGCTCACCTTTATCCTCATGATCATGTATTATTATACCCGTGTTTACGTCATTTCCCTTCAGTTGGAGAGCAGGATTATTTTTTGGCTTTATCTTTGTGTTTTCCCATCTCCTTACTGCCATACCCTGTATATAGTAGGCACCTAATAAATGCCAGTGTGATTGAATTGGATGCAAGGCATTTACAAATAATAGGTCATGTTCTGCTTTTATGTAAGCAGAATTTGAAAGAAGAGTGTAACATGTTTGAACAAACAATATGGCATTTTTTTTTCATAGAGATAGGTAAATAGTACTTGATGAGTTAGAAGCGACTTTATGTGCTTCATCATACTGATGTCCCCAAGAGTCCTGTGAGGTAGATTGTCCCCATTTACAGGATGAGTAAGCTGAGGTTCAGATTGATGAACTGACTAATAACAGTGGGGCTGGGACTTGAACCTAGGTCTTAGGGACTCCAGCACTCATTCTACCACATTACAATGATATTTTTGATCAGTGATACTCCTCCAAATAAAATTTCTTTATGTAACCAAAACCAACCATTTCAAGCCAACTTAATGGGTAGTGATTAAAACTCAGCTCAAAAAGTGATGGTTTTAACCTGATGTAAATAAACTCTTGCTGGCCAGCTCAAAGTCCAGACACTCCTAATTCACATGAAAGAAGATCTTCAGACTTACATGGGCCTAATGGTTTATGGATGTGAGTGGAGCAGATTCTATGCTTGGCCAAACCTTTCATATAACCATAGTGAAGGTTTTATATGTTTTGATTTCTATTCTTTGAATAGAAGCCCTAAAAGACAAACTCTTCAAACAAAGTATTAACTTGGAGAGGGGGGAATCTCCACGTTTAAATGTTCATTCAAACAGTTGATGTTAGATAGAGCTTCTACACACTGTAGGCCCATTTCCTGGTTTGGACTCATGAATAGCTGTTCTATCCACTCTTTCAATGTTACTTTTTCCTTAACTATACTTCCTGAGCCCCCAATATGCCTTAATAAACCAAAACATTAGAGACCTAAGCAAAACAGTTTTAACTCAAGCCCTTTTTCTGTTGCCTCTGTGTGAGAGGAAGACAACTCTGGGTTCTTGAAGCCCCCACTGGTATGGCACTAACTTCAGCAGGCCCTGCCAAATTGAATAGGCTTTGGGGGCAGCTCCAGTGCCATGTATCTGAAGTCTTGCCTTACCGAGATAGGTCTTGTGTCCGGGGAGCTGGCTGCCAGAAGACATTCATTCTAGCCAATAGCTCATTAGACCATTGGCCGGGCATGGAAGGACTGGTCTGCATTAGCACAGAGGGAGTTGCCCATAGTAGATTATGAATCCTTTCCAAGAGACCCCTTTGGTTACCAAAATTGAATCAAATTCCAGTTTTCCAGTACTCATAAGTCACTGGGCACCATCAGGATGAACTTTAAAAGTCTTTGGAGGCACCTAGGTAGCACAGTAAGAGTGCCAGCCCTGGAGTTGGGATGGCCTGGGATTGGTTCAGGCCTCAGTACTTAGCATCCACACATAAATAACTAGCCAAGTAACCTTGAGCAAGTTACTAAACCCCAATTGCTTTAAAAAAAAGTCTTTGGTCTCTTTGACTTTAGAGACAACTGCCATTTTGTTTTGTCTTAAGAGAAAACCATTTTTCAGGAAGGGGAGCACAAGTAAGCTCATTTGGTCCCCTGTGGATGAAGCAACCTTGTGATCATAAGACCTACATATAAAAAAGAATTTTGTCAGGCCTAAAAGAAGTTTGTTGTCATGCCCGTGCTTTAAGCATCGCCTCCCAGATGGGTAGATGAATGGATTATTTGTTTTAAAATCTAGAAGGGAGTGGGGTCTATGTTATTCCCCCCACCCCTGCCCTAGCTCTTTCAAATATCCAGAGGCAGAATGCTGTATGATGTCCCTTGGTCACATCCCCCATGACACATCTTAATGTTCTCTAGAGTCTGGTCCCACTGTTCTTAAAGCTGCTAGTCTCCCAAGGCTGACAAGATGGAATATTGTGGGCCCTTGGCAGGGGCTGGCCAATTGCAGGGAAGTTGGGTTGATTAAATTTCCTTCGGCCTGGAAATGGTCCAGTTTGCATGGTTCAGCTATTGTATGTTTTAGAAGCCCTGTGGCATTTACTTAGCATCATTTCAGTTACACGGGATTTGAAAGGAAAGGAAAGGAAGTGTCTGGTGACTCTTGTCACCTATATCATCCCCCCTCACCTCCCCAAAGTCTTATGTAAACTCCACCAGCCAAAGCTTCCTCAGGGCATCTCCAACAGGTGCAAGCTCACCAATCGGGGTCATACTCACGCATCTCTTCCCACGATTAATCATGTGCTTATTTGGAAGGAGGATGGCTTGTCCTCATTAGAGCCCTTTGTGCTGAGTTGTAAATAAAAAGGGATTTGTGCTTCCACAAAACTGAATTTCATAATAGGGACTCGGATTTAGGCAATGCTTTGGTATGTGACACAACAAAAGCTTGTTGACTGACCAATTGACTTTAGTTAAGAGATTGATCTGATGGAGCCCTCATTCACTGAGTCTTTCCTGATGGAGCCCTCATTTTTTCCTCCTGCAGATGCTAGGGGTTTGGGTCTTCACCAGCAGATACACACACTTTCTCTTGCAAAAATCAACTGGTTTTACTTCATATGCCCAGTGCCAGGCACACAGTAAGCACTTAATAAATGCTCTTTGACTTGACATGCCAGGAATAGCCCAATTAAATAAAGGACAGTTATAGACACTTAACCTATAGGTAAGAGAAATCCTGCCTGAGAGCAAAAGTGCAGTTTTGTAAACATCTGGAGAATTGGATAAAAACTGGAGCCTGAAGCTGTCATGGTGACCTCACAGGCACTTCATCCAAAGATCCCCATGCTGTGTTTTACCTTCTCCCCTTCCTCTGTTCAGCTGGGAGAAGAGAATATTGAAGGAAATTACATTTGATTTCTAGGAGCTAAAATCGAGTTTCTATGTAGTCCAGAAAGTGACTCACACTGTTTCTTTATCTTGTTAGCTCTTTTGGTGTAATAGGTAATAAGATAATTTCTTGTGGAACTCTATTTGTGCAAGAGTCAGGTTTCGTCGCTCTGTGCAGCGCACTTACAGAAGTGTCTTCACAGGAGAGAAAGAGGCGTAATCTGCACTTAAGATTTAAATAGACATGAGAATATGGAAGTGTTCGTTTAAGGGAAGTAGGAAGAGGTATTTCTATAGCCTCTTTTCCCCCCTTTCTACCAGTAGAATATCCTCTCACACTTTGTCAAAGCTCAAGTTCATTAGTGGGAAATTTTCTGGATGACCACTTCTGGTCCTGATAAAGCTTATCATTTACTGTTGATAAACTAGGCAATTAAAGGGTTTCAGAACCCATTCTTTCAGGACAGATTGGGAAAAAAATGTGAACTAGGCAGAATGCACCCAGAATTTGGGCTCCATCTCAAGACCCCAAACCTAACATTACCCTGGCATTTATGGTGTCATTTGCTCCTTCCTTTATAGAAGGATCAGTTCCGTTGTATAAGGAGTGAGTGAAAAATCATGGTATCCTGAGGCTACTGACTATCCCCTAAATGGTTCTTTATATGGAAAATGATTGCAAACTGTTCCTTCCTCTCCACACAAATTGATAAAGAGAAACAGAGTGTGACCACAAAGGGAAAAGATTTGGAAATACAGTTAGGATGTTGACAGTGAATTTAGCAAGCAAGACTTTCCCAGGAGGAGGGGAGCAGGGAAGGGCAAAGTTGTTATTGCATTGCCCCAGAAGATTGTCCATTTGGATGAGAGCCAAACCCTCTCCTGGGCAGCTTCACTCATCCACTCATGGTGCTATAACTGAATCATAGGCTTTGCTAAGAGAAACTCAGAGACCAGAATGAGGGGGGTGAAAGTCCTGCTGTCTTTGGCCCTGGTGGGGTTCTCTTCTGGGTGTCATATTTGAGGAAGGATATTGACCAAGGGGAGCATTCAGAAGATGGTGACCAGGCTAGTAAAGAGCCTAGGGACCAGGTCACCAGAGGACCAGTTAAAGAAACAGGATGTTTAGCTGGGGACAGAGAGGATGAGGGAATTGAGAGCAGCCTCCACACATTTGAACGATTGTGTGGCAGAGGAATTAGATGCGTTCTCTTTGTCTCTGAAATGGAGAATGAGGAATAGGGGCAGGAAAAACAAAGTGGGAAAACTCCAATCAAAGCTGTTCAATGGCTGGAAGGCATGATCTGTGGGGGTGTTCAGCTCCCTGTCCCTAGAGTTGTTTATTCAGAGACCAAGGACTCACTTGTCTGTGCTTTAGGGTTGCCTGTTCAGGTACTATTTAGACTAGATGCTGCCTGAGGTCCCTACCCATGATGCACCTGGGTACTTTCTATCTCTGACATTGCCTGTCCTCAGGCCCCTCCCAGCCCTGACAGTCTGGCATGACAATGTGAAATACAGAAGGTGGAGGGGGCTGGTTTGATCTCAGGATAGCTCAGTAGCATCTATAAAAGCTTCCAGGAGAGTGATGCCTAATCTTCCTCTATACCTGCCCCTCTCTCAAGGGGAGGATAAGACCGAGACAGGTACTGACGAATTGGGAAGTGTGATTGGGAAGAAGGAGAGCTTACCCATGGCCTAAGGGGCTTGGGAGCTGCCGAGGGAAAGGATCCTCCAACATGTTACAAAGTGTTCTCCTAGAGGCAGCTACTGCCTATAGTGAATGGAGTGCTGGGCCCTGAGTTTAGGAAGATTTGAGTTCAAATCTTGCCTTGTTCAGTTATTTTCAGTCACATGCAATTCTTCTTGGGGTTTTCTTCACAAAGACACTGGAGTGGTTTCCTTCTCTAGCTCATTTTACAGATGAGGAAACTGAGGCAAACAGGACTTGTCCAGGATAACAGCTAATGTCTGAGGCTGGATTTGAATTCAGATCTTCCTGACTCCAGGTTGGGTGCTCTAACCACTGAACTACCTAGCTGCCCTTACTAGCTGTGCAACCCTGGGCAAGTTACTTAACTGCTCTGTACCTCAGCTGTAATATAATAACATTATGTAATAATAGTTTAATAATAGCATATAGTAATAATCCCAGGGTTGTTGTAAGGACCAAATGAGATGTTTGTAAAGTGCTTGGCATGTAGGAGATGCTAATAAATATTGGTTTTTTCCTTCACAAAAGCCCTGTGAAGTGGGGCTTACAAATCATGGTAGCCCCATTTTACAGAGGAGGAAATTGAGACCCAGTGATGGGAGTGACTTGTCCAAGGTTAGTTCAACACCTTCAGAGAGAATTCTCAGACCTGCTAAGTCCAGTTTTCTTTCTACCAGAGCAGGCCATGTCTGGAAAAGACTTGCAGTCAACATCTCTCAAAATAATATTGGTCTGAGCGTGGGCCATTCCATTAAGTCAGATTTCTTTTATAGGAAAAGTAAATAAAATATCCCTTGTTGTATTTTTTTGCTGTGCCTAAATGTACCAATGTAGAGAGGAATATCTGGAAAAATTACTGAGTATTGGCTGCACTCAGACTTTTTATTAGGATTTATACAAGGTATTTTATGCAAGATGAGGACTACTAAGTCCTTCCTTTCCTTTATCTGAGGCTTACTTTCCTTCTCTGAAAGGGTTTTCATCTATCCCAGCTCTGATATTCCCAGTTCTAAGACCCCCCCAGCTCTGACATTCCCTGTTCCAAGTCCCCTCCAAACTCTGACATTCCCTGTTCTCAGGCCCCACCCAGCCTTGATATTCCTTGTTCTAAGACCCCTCCCAGCTCTGACATTCCCTGTTCTAGGACCCCCCTTTAGCTCTAACCTTTGTTCCACATTGTAAGAACTAAGCATGACTATCATAATCACAGAAACAATGAACCTCAAGGTTTCCAGAGATCCAATTCGACCTTGATCTGATTGACCATGTGACTTGGTAGAAGTCCACAGAAAGCTGGTGCCACATTTCGGGAAGGACTTTGACAAGCTGGAGCATGTCTGGGACGGGAAGATGGGGGTAGACTGGACACCATTCAATCAACATGGATTTTTTAAGGACTCACTGTGCCAAGAACTAGAAATACAAAGACAGAAACAAAGCAGTCCCTGTCTTCAAGGTGCTTACACTCTACTTGAGAAGACAATGTTTATGGAAATAGTTATAAACAAAATGGGGACTCCTGGGAAAGGCCTCCCACAAAGGACAGGGTTTGAGTTGAGTTCCGAAGGAAGCCAAGGATACTAAGAAGCAGAGGGGAGGGAGAGCTTTCAATACAGTTTGAGGACTGGTTAAAGGAAAATGGGGGTATTTAGCCTGAAGAGGATATTAGAGAAATCCTCTCTGCCAATGCAGGCTAGCACCTCCTCTATGATTTAGGGTCTCAAAGAACTGTCTGAGTTACTGAGAGATTCAGATTACCCAGGGTTACACAGCTAATGTCTGACATGGGACCAGATCTTCCTGATTTCGAGGCCATCTCCCTATAGATTAGGCAACACTGCCTCTCTAGAGAGTGTTTAATAAAGGCTCATTGGTTGGTTGATTGATTGATTCTGGTCTTTAAGTACAGGACCCAGAACTGAATACAATCCTAAATATGTATGTGTGTCTAACCCCATGCAAGCAATAAAAATGGATGGAACATGGTCCTCTTAGAACTTATATTTTAGAAGGGGAGATGACATGAACATTTGAAAACATGAGTCATGTCCTTGGAGTAAATGCCTAGAATCTTATCCCAGGATTCTTTAATATCCATGTAGTCACTCTCTCAAATTCCCTGATCTTCCACTTTGTCAGCCTCCTTCAATCCCATAACCTTGATTCCATCTCAATCACAATACATGGTCACACGCTAGATCTGAACATTGTTTAGAAGTGCTGACGTTCCCCAGCTACCACACATTCCCATCCCTCTGCCTTTTCCTGTGCTTCCCTCCTCCCACACCTGTTCTTCAATATCATTAAGACCTCCCTTCCCCCTACAGTCTTTCCTCAGGCTAACACTGCTGCTCTGACTCCACTTCCCTTCCTCTATATCTTTGCCAAGTAGCCAGCCATTTCAACTCTACCTTGTCCTCTCTTCTTGAATCCCTCACCGCCTTGTCCTGTTGCCTCTTGTCTTGTCTCTCTCCTAACCTCAACCTTGGATTACTCCAACCATCTCTACTCACAAGCCATTGAATGAAGCTGGAGCAGGTCTCCCATCTGTGCTGACTGGCTAGGTTACCAACTCATGTTATCCAACCCTACTTTGTATTTATTTGTCTTTGTATTCCTCCCTAAGTGATTCCCTATCTTACTCCCCAAAGAAGTGTTCTACTGTACCCTCTGTTCCCCAGCCTTCTCTCTGTCTCTGTCTCTCACTTTACTGAATTAGGTGAGATTTATTTGATGTGAGCTTCCTCTTCATCTCCCCTCTTTGATGTCCTTTGCCACCATCTCGTCCTTTCCCTCAGTCTCTGACAAAGAGGTGGCCCTTCTCCTTGCCAAATCCAACCACCTTCCATATATGTGCACCTCTCATTCCTTCCCATCTTCTCCAGGAAATTTCGTCCTCAATTCTCCCTCATACCTGCCTCTCTGACTCTATTTTTTTGTCTTTCTCTCATCTTCAGCCTTTTCCTATCAACTGATTCCTTCCCTGATGCCTTCAATTGTATCCACTCCTCCCCCACTGTTAAAAAAAATCCCTGGGGTGGCGAGGTGACACAGTGAGTAGAGCACCAGCCCTGGAGTCAGAAGGACCTGAGTTTGGATCCGGACTCAGACACTTAACACACACAAACAAAAACTTAGCCATGTGACCTTGGGCAAGTTACTTAACCCCAATTGCCCTCCAAAAACAAAAAAAATCCTTTCTTTAGACCCTACCATCCCCTCAAGTTATCTTACTATGACTCTTCTCCCTTTTCTCAGTCAAACTCCTTGAAAAAGTTATCTACCTGGAGGCCACCACATATTCTCTTCACATTCTTCAACCCTTAGTAATCTGGCTTTCAACCTCATCATTTAACTGAAACTATTTTCTCCAAAATTAAATCTGATGGCCTTTTCTCAGTCCTAATCATTCTTGACCTCTTTCTAGCATTTGACCTTGTTGGTCACCCTCGTCTTCTGGATGCTTCCTCCTCTAGCGTTTTACAGCCCTGCTGTCTCCTAGTTGGCTTCCTACCTGTCTGACCACTCCTCTCAGCTTCTCTGCTGGCTCAGCATCCATGTCATGTCCCTTAGCTGTGGGTGTTTTTCAAGACCATGTCCAAAGCTATGTTTCTCTATTTCTCTCTCTCTCTCTCTCTCTCTCTCTCTCTCTCTCTCTCTCTCTCTGTCTGTCTCTCTGTCTCTTTCTCTCTCTCTCTGTCTCTTTCTCTCTCTCTGTCTCTCTCTCTGTGTCTCTCTCTCTCCTTCCTCACCACCTCCCATGAGTTATCTATCATTTCTGTTACAGCCATCTCCCAGTTCCATATACCGAGTTCGAGTCCCTCGCTTGAACTTCACTCTGGCAATCACCAAGTGACAATTCTCCATTCCAGGTTGTATATGCTAGAGTTGCCAAAAGCTGCATATACAAAACTGAAATCATTCTGCCTCTCCCTAAACCTCCCTTCTTCCCAGCTTCCTTATTTCTGTTGAAGGTAGACCTCCCCTTCCTGTCTAACCGGTTTTCAATCTTAGCATCATTTACACTCTTCACAGTCCCTCACCCAGTTAACCAATGTAACTTCTGATCTTGCCATTTCTGCCCTCACAGCATCTCTTGAACCTGACCCCTTCTCTCTGTTTACACAGCTCCCGCCTGAGGTCAGGCCCTCATCATCCCTCACCTGGATTATTATAACAACTTCCCTACCCCAAATCTCACACCACTCCAGTCCTTCCTCCACACAGATGCCAAAGTGATGTCTCTTAAGCATCCCTGACTATGTGACTCTCCTACTTAACCACCTCCAGTAACATCTCTAGGATCAAACAGAAACTCTTCTGTTAGTTCATGATAACCTACACAACCCATTCCCAACCTATCTTTCCAGACCCACTGGACTTCATTCCCTTTCTAAAACTCTATGATTCAGTCAAATTAGTCTTTTCTCTGCCCTCATACAATACTCTATAGCCCCCATCTCCATGCCTGTGAGCTGTCAGCCATCTATTCCTGGAATGCATTCCCTCTTTACCTCTATCTCAGAGACCTTCTCTTCACTTAAGATACACCCCATGCACCATCTTCTGTATGAAAGCTTCCCAGCACTTAGCACAGTGTCTGGCACACAGGTTTTTAATAAATGCTTATTGATTGTTTTCCCTCAACTGCTACCAGTGCCCTGCTCCTAAACTTCCTTGTATCTAATGACTTTGTATACATTGGTATTAATTCACTTCACATTTATGAAGAATATTTTAAATGTACTTAATAAAAATAATTAGCAATTATGTAGAACTTTAAGGTTGGCAGAGCACTGTCCATGTTACTGTATTTGATCTTCATGTAATCCTGGGAGGAAGACGCTTGATTTCTGATGTTGAGTTGTTTCAGTCATGTCTGACTCTTGGTGACCCTATTGGAGGTTCTCTCAACAAATACACTGGAGTGGTTTGCCATTTCCTTCTCCAGTTCATTTTACCAATGAGGAAACTGAGGCAAACAGGATTAAGTGACTTGCCCAGGGTCATACAACTGGTAAGTGTCTGAGACCAGATTTGAACTCAGGAAGATGAATCTTCCTGACTTCAGGCTTGGCATTAAACCCACTATGACACCTAGCTGCCCCAGATACAAGATTCACAAAATAATTCTAATTGTTTTTCCATATTTATTTAATTCTTCTAAAAATACAATAAATATTCATTAGGTACCTATTAGGTAAAAACTTTGTGCTTCGTGCTGGGGAGACACAGATAAAAATCAAAGCTTACAGTGTCAGGGGGACAATAAGACAACTTGAAGAGTAAACTTTTTGAGTTTCTTCATTGTCTGTGTCTATAAGAACTTACCTGGTTTTGAATTACGAAGTTCCCTGGTTCATTGGGGGCAGCTGATATCCAACCGACAATGTTGTGTAGAGAGAGCTGAAAGGGAAGTGCATGCAGTCGTCATCTATCTAGGATGGAAGCACCCCAGCCCAGCCTTTGGCCTCTTCAGAGAGAGAGATGCCTGTGAAGTGTTCACCCCCAGGCTCTTCTGGAAATAGGAAAACAAAGAGCTTCTTCAGGTCCTATCAAGCAGACATGTGGTCATCAAGGCCCTTTTGGACCCCAAGGGGGGTGGATGTTGACTAGAATGAGGAGAAGAGACTGGAAGCCATAGATCTCAAAGCAGCAAAGGAGTTCAGAAAGCATTCTGGTAATCCAGGTGAGGGGTGATGAGGATTTGAGTAGGGTCCAGATAGTGGGATCAGAAAGACCTGGGCTCAAATCCAGTCTGAGACATTTCCTGGCTACGTGATCCTGGGTAAGTCATTTTACCTCTAAGCCTCAGTTTCCTCACTTGTCAAATAGGGATGATTACAGCACCTATCTTTCAGGGTTGCTGTGAGGATCAAATGAGATAACCTGTAAAGCCCTCTGCCAACTTTCAAGCACAATGTAAATGTTTGATCACTATTATTTTTTTCAGAAACTGAGGGAGGAAAGAGTATATGGAAGGAGAAGGTGGTTAATGCTGGCAAAAGGGCAGCAGAGTTTAAGTATAATGAGGACTGAGAAGGGGCACTGGGTTTAGCAGTCGAGCCCATTGGTGACCTTGGGGAGAGCATCTTAATGTTTCAGTCAAGCAGTGAGTCTGAAGGCAAACTACAAGGAATTGAGAATAAAGAAAGAAGTAAAGAAATGGAGAAACCAAACGCCTTTTCTTGGAGTCTCATTGTGGAAGGGAAAGGAGATATAAGATGATGGTTTGAGGGGCTGACAGAGTCTGGCTTTGGTTCCCAAAGTGGGTGATGCCACACCCTGGAAGATGCTGGAATGATCCAGGGTGGGAGGTAGTAGCCTCAGGTGCAATGGAGGGGGGGGACATTGAATAAAATATGAGGGGGTGGCAGAAGCATAGGGAGAGAAGAGAAGAAAATTTGGAAAAATCATACATGTTTCATCTGTTGTGTAACAGAGTTAAAGTCATAGTGATTACATTATTTTCCAAATGAACACACAAAAGGCAAGTTATAACCAATCAGTGGTCAAGGCCACATACAGGTCTTAACAAGCAAGTGTTGGCAGGTGAGAGTGTGTTGTACATTGTCAGAAGTCCAGTGTGCATCAGCAGGAATATGTGTGTGGAATGACTTGTTTACAATATGATGCTATATAGTTACATGATACAATACTGGATCATCAAAATTTCAATGCAGGAAAAAATCTGCAAATTTACAATAAATTATTAAATTTAAGATGCATCATTTTAAAAATATATTTTATATTTTTAAAATGACACAAATTTCAAAAAATAGTTAAAAGGGATTTCTGGGAGAGTGCTAAGTAATTTTTAAAGGGACAAAAATGTTCGGGAACCTCTGGTCTAGGGCATGCTTGTAGACAGGAGAAGCAGAAATAGTGGATAAAAAGAGACTGAAGCATAGAGAAAGAAAAGGAGTGATTGAGGGGACAAGGATCTGGAGGAGATGAGGGGAAAGAAACAGGAATGTAAGAAGAGTGGGATAGCCTTGGCAAAAGGAAGTGCCACCTCCTCAGCAGAGACTAGGACAAAGGAGAATGAGGACTGGTGCAGCATGATTGTGGGATAGATGGAAGGGAAGAAGAGAGAGCTCGTGATGAATGGTTTCTATTTTCTAGGCAAAGCAGAAGTTGAGGTCCTCTACTGAGGGCGGAACAGGTGTGAGTACAGGCAGGTGTGCTGGAGTCAGCTCAAACCAGCTCAAGAGAACAGATTGTTAAATTTGGGGTTGGCAAAGGCTCTAAATCAAGGCTAGATTTATTGTTTTCTTGATTGTCTAGATTTAAGAAAGTGATGGAGATAATGTTAATGATGCCAATTAAACTTAGAAACATACTGTGTGGATTTTAATTTTTCCCAGAGAGCTGGTTGTTAAACATTTGCCAACACATCCTGGCTATAGAGAGCAGTAGAGAAGAAATGATTTGGAGTAACCACTAGGGAAGATAGAAAGACAATCAAGGAAAAATACTAGGGTTTCTAAGTCATCATCTCTTGGAGCAAAGGAGGAGAGAATGAGGGGAATGAGAAGAGCTTACATGTCAATAAAAATAAGAAACTTCTGAATAATAACAAATAATAAAAATAAAATAATAATACTAAAAACCCCGAGCTGTCCAAAAAGGGATGGCCTCCCCCATCGCTAGACTGGGAGACCCATAGGACTGCCTCCCAGGGATGTTGTATAGGGGTGATTCATGCTTCAGGCAATGGTCAAGCTTCATAATCTCTGAAGTATTATAGGTCTATGGGATCTGGACCTGAAAGGGACCTGAGAAGTGATTTAGATTTTCTCTTTAATGAATAAGGATACTGAGGCACACAGGCAAATAACAGGCAACAGGCAATAAGTATTTATTGAATGCTTACTACGTCCCAGACACTGAACTTAGTGTCGGGGATGCAAGTCCAAGGAAAAAGAAAGATAGTCCCTGCCCTCAAGGAGTTTACTTTCTAACTGAGGGAAGGACGACACATAAAAGAGAACTGAAAACCCTAGATGGGAGGAGGAAGGAGGCAAAACACAAGCAGGAGGGGAATGAAGTATGGCAGCCTAGGTCCATCCCAAAAGAGATCCCTGGAGGTAACCCAGCAATGGGAGGAGGAAGCTAGTATAGCAGAAGGATATTCCAAGCTAGGAAGGCCCCAGATGTCCAGGGGAGTCACAGAGTAAGAAGGCAGCTGAATTGTGGTAGAAAAATCAACCACACAGAAAGAAGTGATATGCCCAAGAATGCAGGTAATTGCAAGTCCCTTCCCACTCTGGAGTTCTGAGGCTGCTAGTAAGGAAATCCAAGAAGCCCATTGGAGTAGAACATGTGTTGCTTCTGGCCCCATGTTTCTTCTTTTGTATAATGAGGTGGTCATGCTAGAAGGTACCTCAAGTCCCTTCCACCTCCAAATGCTCTTGGTGATTTTTTCCTCTTGACTTTAAATATTTGTGTATTCATTAATAAATAGAGTGTAAGCTTCTAGAGGACAGGCTCAAGTTCGGCTTTGAGCTCAAGAAGATGAGTCAGAAGAGTGTGCTGGTTCCCACGGCTGCAGAGAGTCCACAAGGTCTGAAGGACCCTGACTCTTCATACACTGACTCTTCATAGAGGTGGCCATGCCAATGTTTGTACCTTAGTCCTCTGGGTCAGTTAAGTCTCAAGAGTAGTTTCATGGTATTACTTGGGGGAAATTGGCCTAACCTATGTCACAGAGGCTTTTAAATCTTGGCAAGATGTTGTAAAACTAACCTCACCTTTGTTGAGATACTACTCTGACCAGAAAGAAGCCAGATGGACAGTTAGGTGGCTCTGTGGACAGAGTACCAGTCCCGGAGTCAGGAAAGTCTGAGTTCAAATCTGGCCTCAGAAACTTACTGCTTGTGTGATCCTGAGCAAGTCACTTGGCCTCTATTTGCCTTGATCCACTGGAAGAGAAAATGACAAACCACTCCACGACCTTTGCCAAGAAAACCTCATGGGACAGTATGGTCCACAGGGTTGTGAAAAGTCAGACATGACTGAACAGCAGCAACAAACCACAAGGGGCAAGAACCAAGACATAAATGCCAAGCCATACTCAGGCTCAGGAATTAACTTCCAGTATAATATGGGGGAGGCGTGGCTAGACAGAAGTGGGTCTGAAAAGGATTTGGGGATCTTGGTGGGGTGGTAAGCTCAACATGAGTCAATGGTAGGATATGGCAGCCAAAAGCTGATGATGACAATGGCTAGCATTGACAGAAAATGTGTAAAGCACTTTACAGATGTTTTTTCATTTGATCCTTATGGAAACCCTAGGAGGGAGGGACTATTATTACCCCCATGTTACAGAGGAGGAAACATAAGCTGCGGGAGATTAAGTGACTTTCCCAGGGTCATACAGGCAGAATTCAAACTCAGGTCTTCCTGACTCCAAGTCCAAAATTCTCTCCATGGCATTATTGAAGCCATCTTCAGCAGCATTCAGAGACTTAAACTGTTGAAAATTAGGGAACTAATAGTGACATCACATTGTCCCCTGGTCACATGGAGAGTGTTACGTTAGGTTCTGGTTGCTCCATTTTGGGGAAGGTATCCAATCCGCATTTGTTTAATAAAAAAAACTGACCCCCATCCTCAGTGGACACTAGACGGGACAGAGGGGCTCAGGGAGGTGGGGGAGGAGTTCAGAATTTCCAAACAGGGCTCGCGTTTGGAGTTGGAAGGGAACCGAGTTCAATCTGCTCCACAGCCCCCTCATTTTACATGAAAGGAAACTGAGCCTGGGGTCTTCCTCTACTTACCCGTGGCCCAGGAAGTGGAAGGCAGGGGGTGCACTGGCTGCATTCCCCTGCACTTCGGAAGGCAGCACATGGGCTCTGTAATTGATTTTGCCGGCTCCCGAATTCATCGCCAACCCCCAGCGCCGCCCACTCAGTACCATCTGTCACCGGGAATTAAATGTGTAGCTCATGAGTGAGAGCCTGCGATGCTGGTGCAGAAAGGTCTTCGCCTGAATTTAAACAAGGCTGCGGAGCCCCACAAACACTTCAGGAGAGAGCATGCAAACAGTCGGCCGGTGTGGCCATCTGGGAAGCAGGAAGCTCGCGGGGGGCCGCTCTTGGGGGGGGGGGGGCAATGGGCTTTCCCTTCCCTGCCTTAGTGCCTCCCCAATATTGCACTGGAGAAGGTTCCGCCTCACAACCTGCCGGTTCCGGTTCTAGTCTGTCTTAGCTAAGCGGGTCCTGCTCTCTGATGAAACAATGCCTTTTGTCTTTGTAAGCCCGTCCCTAGCATGGCGCCTGGTACATAGGGGCACTTAATCGATCAATTGATAGATTGTCTGATCAAAGGAGGGTGATGGAGAATCCTGAAAAGGGAGTCATCACGGGCTGCATCCCAAAGAGCATTGCTTCCAGAAGCAAGTGCTGATGGTCCTCTGTCCCTTTCAGGCTTCATCTAGAGAACTGTGTTCAGTTCTGGGAACTGTGGTTTAAAATAGGCTGTGCAGAGGAGGGCGGCCAGGCTGGTGAAGGTCTGGAGTCCATGACATATGAGGCTTGGCTGAAGGGACTGGGGATGTTTACCCTAGAAATGGGAAGACTCAGAAGGGGCATAGTAGCTGTCTTCATCAGTCAGCTGCCTTCCCATTCTTCTCCTTCCCTTCACTGCTAAATTTTGGAAAAAGTTGTTTCTGCCCTATGCTTCTCTGCCTACTCCCCCATCAGCCCTCAGCAATATGGCTTCCTCTCTGCCATGCTCCTGGAGCTGATTTCTCAAAGGTCATCACTGACTTCCTGGGTACCATAGACAGCATCCTCCTTGACCTCTGTAGTCTTTAACCCTGGAGACCATCTCCCCTCCCTTAGCTTAAAGACAAGCTACACTCTCTTTTGTTTCCTTCAATTTCTCTGAACATACCTTCTATCTTTCCTTTCCCCAAGTCCCCAAAGAAAGTTTTCCCCAAGTGTCTGTCTTTGGTCTTTTTTGTCTTCACTTTATTGTGACAATCTTATTCACTCCCATGGCAACAATTTTGTTGTTGTTCAGTTGTTTCTATCATATCTAATTCTTCATGAACCCATTTGGGGTTTTCTTGGCAAAGACAAGTAGTTTGCCATTTCCTTCTCCAGCTCATTTTACATATGAGGAAACTGAGGTTTACAGGGTTAGGTGACTTGTCCAGGGTCATACAACTAGTATGTGTCTGAGACCATATCTGAACTCAGAAGACTCATCTTCCTGACTTCAGACTGAACACTCTATCCTCTGCTCCTAGCTACCATTTAGAGACCCACATTTCTATTTGTCCACAAGATATCTCTATTTGGATCTCCCATCTGCATTCCTAACCCAGTGCATCTGAAACCAAACTTATCCTCTTACCCTTAAACCTGGTTCTCCTTTGGACTTCACCGTTTTTTGATGTGGCCCCATCATTCACTACACTCCCATATTTATAAGCCTAGGGTTATCTTTGGTGCTTCCTCTCATGCCCTTCCCTATTCAGCTATAGAATAACCTGCTGATTCTCTCTCCACAGCATCTCTTGAGTTCTTATCTGGTCACACCACTATGACCTTGGGACTAGAAGCCTTTGTCACTTCTCCCATGGATTATTTTACTAGCTTCCCCTATAGAACTTTTCATCTACATCCCCTGTCCCTTCTAATCTATCCTTCATACTATTGCCAGAATAGTCTTATCCAGGCATGCCATCCCTCTGATCAAAAGAATCCCATGGCTCCATACTGTTTACTAAGTAAAGTTGGCCCCTGTGTCTGGAATTCAAGGGCCTCAGCTGCCCAATTCCATCCTGCTTTTCTATGCATGCAATGTTCCAGCCAAGCTGGACAGTTCCCCAGCCCTTGCTGGCCTATGTGATTTAGCTCATGATATTCACTATGTCTGGAATGTCCTCCATCTTTCTTTTCTCTTCTCTTATCCTGCCCATCCTTTGATTTGAAGTGTAACTCAAATGCCCCCTCCTCTAGGATACCCTCTTTCATCCTCCATGACTCCTCCTCCCATTCTCTAGACCATTCATAGCCCCTTTCTCCTCTCTAATGAACTAATCATGTTTTGTTGTGTACAGAGCACTCTGAGTTGGGGGCTTATCCTCTGTTAGTTCTCTGATGAGGGGATCACATCTTGTTTGTTGGTTCAACTGTATATTTCCCCAATGTCCAGCCCAAGGCTTTTAATAGGTAGGTGCTTAATTCAATTCAACAAACATCAAGTGTCTACTGTGTGCCAGGCCCTGTGATAAACATTGGGAATACAAAAACAAAAATGAAACAATCACTGCCCTCATAGAGCTTACATTTTTCAGGGGTGGCAAGGTTGTGTGTCTGAAGGGATGGGGATAGGCCATGTGCTTACTTCAATGCTATAGTAGATTTGTGATTTCATCATCATGGGCAGTTTTTCCAATGGTGCCAATTGCCACTCTTCATGCCTGCCCAACCTGTATCACTCTTGTCCATATCTTCCCACCCTGCCTTCAGGAGGACCATCCAATGTGCTAAGAACCTTCTTCTGAGTCTATTGAAGTGGCATAGATTCAAGCAGAGCCCCTAAGTTGTCCAATGATTATTCCTCACTGTTGCTGTGTGATATAGGTGGCAGATTGGATAGAATGCTGGGTTTATGTGCAGGAAGACCTAGTTCAAATCCTGCCTCATACACTTACTAGCTTTGTCACCCTAGGAAAATCTCTTACATTGTAAAATGATATTTACAAACATGAGTATCTTACCACCTCTACATGTTGGGAGACCAACAGTGTTATTGATGGCAAGAACATAGAAAGATGACCATAAACCCTTGGCACTACTAACATTCTTACTCTCTCTAATTCCTGTGGAACCCAAGGACCATGATGACCATTATGGGGG
This sequence comes from Gymnobelideus leadbeateri, assembly GCA_011680675.1. Taxonomy (NCBI): domain Eukaryota; kingdom Metazoa; phylum Chordata; class Mammalia; order Diprotodontia; family Petauridae; genus Gymnobelideus; species Gymnobelideus leadbeateri. The sequence goes on along the minus strand of WOXC01000699.1, from coordinate 143,353 downwards.
TACTGAGAAGTACTTCACCATAGCTTTACCCAGCTCCTCTGTAGTTTTGATAAGTTGAACATTGGGAAACGATTTACCAGAACAAGAAATATGGTAGGTATTAAAAAATTTCTAACCATAACTCTCATAAGAATTAAGCTGAGAAATAAGAGAAGAATGTGATTAAAAGAAAGACTTGAGATTCCCAAGGACTTTGCCTAGCCAGCTGGCTTTGTGTCACTGGCTGAGGTCTGATTCCAAAAAGATAAGACCTGTGCTATGGAGCTTTCAGAACGAGAACCACAGAAGTTATGGTCTAGCCAAGAGATCACCTAATACCAGTGAACATTTCTATAGCACTTTAAAGTTTGCAAAACACTTTCCATATGTTCTGTTCTTTGACCCTTACAATAACTCTTTGAGGTATGTAAAATTTCACATTTAAAAAATTATTTCATTTTTAATTTATGGAATAAAGTAAGCATTCCATAACATAGAATAATTAAAAGGATGATTGCACATAAAACTGCAAATCAGTGATGTACAACTTGCTATTCCTCTTAAATATGTAATAAAATTATCATGTAAATTTCTTTTTTTCCTTCTTTTCTTCCCTCCACCCTAGAGATGGCTACCAATAGACACAAATATATATGTGAAATCATTCTATCCATATTTATATTTATCAATTCTTTTTCAGGATGCAGATAGCGTCTTCCTTCATAGATCATTTTGTAGTTAATTTGGGTATTTATAATGGTCAAAATGATCTAATCATTCAAAGTTGTTCTTAAAACAATATTGCTGTTACTGTATACAATGTTCTCTTGGTTGTGCTCATTTTGTTCTTCGTTATTTCGTGCAAGCCTATCCATGTTTTTCTAAGATTATTGAGCTCATCATTTTTATAGCACAGTATTCCATCACAGTGACACACCACAACTTGATCAGCCCTTCCCCAACTGACAGCATTCCCACAATTTCCAGTTCTTTGCCACCACAAAGAGAGCTTCAATAAATATTTTAGAACATAGAGATTCTTTTCCTTTTCCCCTAATCATCTTTGGGAAGAGACTTAGTACAGATGAGGAAATTGATATTTAGAAAGGTTTAGTGATTGACCAAAGTTCTCACAGTCAGCATGCACATGCAACAGGATTATGAACTTAACTCTTCCTGACTCAAAGTTCAGTAAATTAGCCATTATGCCACCAAGATTTCTATAAGTATCATGTGGTCCTACATATTTTACAGATGGGAATACTGAGACTCAAATAAATTAAGCAACTTGTTCAGAGAAGCACAGCTAGTAAATATCAAAACTGAGATTTAAACCTTGGTCTCCAAACTCTGCCCTAGTGAGGGCAGCTAAGTGGCACAGTGGAGAGAACACCACATCTGGAATCAAGAAAACTTGGATTTAAATCTGGTCTTTGATGCTAGCTGTGTGATCCTGGGTAAGTCACTTAACCTTGTTTACCTCAATTTCCTCATCTGTAAAATGAACTAAAGAGGCAGCTAGGTGGCAGAGTGGATAGAGCACTGGCATTGGAGTAAGAAGGACCTGAATTCAAATCTGGTCTCAGACACTTACTAGTTGTGTGACCCTGGTTGGGCAAGTCACTCAATCATGATTTTCTCACTCCCAATTTTTTTTAAATGAGCTAAAGGAAATGGCAAACCACTCCAGTATCTTTGCCAAGAAAACCCCCAAAAAAAGGGTCACAGAGAATCAGACATGACTGAAACAAATGAAAAACAAACTCCAGGCTCTTAGTCAAGAGCTCATTCCTCTCTACCATACTGCCTTTCATATCTTAGCAAAAATCAGCATTTTATAGCAGAAAACAAGCTAGATACCTGGAAATAAGTGGAGATACCCAGCAGAAAACAATATGACAGAGACCAGAGAGTCAGAGGGATTCAGCTCAGTGGAGAAAGCAGTTTACCAGGAGAATGAACAGTTCCACAACATCAGAAGTAGAGTGCCCTGGCCATCAATGTGCTCTGATTAAACATGTTCTCTGGATATGTGTCTCCTATGTATCTTCTCTTCCATATATGTTAATTACATATGTCCTCTGCCATGATTGTAATCTGGTCAAATTTATGTCACTTTTTCCATTGGTGATTTGGAAATCTATTTGTGTAAGATATGGGGTCTTGTCACTTGTCCAGCTATTGAGTTTTATTAGATGTATTTTGATTTGGACTAACATGTCCTCTGGTAGGTTGGTGAAAGAAACACATCAGTTAGGGCTCATGGAGTATGGTTTTGAACAGATTCTTATGCACACCTAGAATACACCTCAAATCTGGGGAAGCTTTCAAGAATGCCTTATGATAGAGGAGTGGGAAGCTTGGATGATACATTTTGAATCCATCTTCAATTTAAATTCTGTACTGGACATTCTCCCTGATAGAGATGAATACATTTGCCAAGCAATTGTCTCCATGATTTATAATTTGCTTGATGTTAATAATCAAAGAGTCCTTGAATAGAGTTATCTTTGTTGTTACATCTTTCAAGGAATCTCGTGTGATTTTGACAGATGCATCAGGGACAATTTGTCAGAAGAGAGCCTGCTCCATTCAATCAAACACTTAAAAAAAACTCAACAAATAATCACAGTGGAATTTTGCATTTTCTACACCTGTGGTGCAAATTAAACTAGAAACAGGGTCACTAAACTGTACCTAAGGATCCATACTACTGACTTAGAAAGTCACACATTAACATTATTCATGTTTTATTGTGTTTTTATTGATTTTGTTATTGTTGTTAGATAAATGATTAAATATTGATTTTGTTGAATATTAAAATGTTTGTAAAACATTCAAAATATTAAATATTTAAAATTACGTTTTAATTTGATTTGAGCTACATTTATGTATGTTTCGGGCTGCATGTTGGGCTTGTGTTTGACCCCTCTTCTCTCCATCTTTCATTCAATTGAATGATTGTAGAGACGTGGTTTATCGTAGACTATTCTTTGTGAAAGTCCACACCTTCTTCTCATACCTTCATCAAGGAGGTCCTTGATGTATTCATAGATTACTCTCACAAATTTTTGCATAAATGGAAAAGTAGGTACAAGGGTCAGCAGCTACTGCTGTTCTTTCAGAAGATTCTTTTTTTTCTTTTTTAACAATAATGTTTCATATTTCCCCTCACACTCCTGGTATCTTCTCATTCACTTCATTTGAGAATCTATCCCTCAATATCATCAAAATTGTGTCTCAGTCTTGTGCAGATGTTCCCCCTCCTTTTCTGTTCTTTCTGGGTCATTTTTGCCTTTTTATATAGCACCTTGAGAGAGGTGATGTTAAAGCATAAATGTGATGGCTCTGGTTTCCTCAATGGTGAAGACAGCCTGTTATAAAAATATTTACAGATTTTTCCATTTTTCATCTCCTTTTGCTTCTCCTTTTAAGATTGTCCTTAAACGCCCCCAGAACTTTGCTTAATTGGATTCTCCAACCAAACTTTATTTTTTGTTTCCTCCCCTGCTTCTCACTTTTAGAAATCAATATTGCTTACACTTTTTACACACTCATCCTTTTTCTAGGTAATGCATGCTCTGTGAGCTACTCTTCCAATTCCTATTTGCTTTGGAAGCCAGAGGAACTGGGGCAGTAAGGAGGAGACGGGGAGGGATGGTTTTTTAATTCTATAACTTACAAGCTGCCACCAATGGGTTCCTCTGAATGATTATCAATTTGTGTAAACAAATCACACAAACTTACTTAGCTTTTAGAATTATAATTTACCAAAGTAGTGGTATAGTAAGCCTAGCTTACTAGGTACAAAACAACCCTGAAAATGAGGAACATCCTTTCCTCCTACACAGTCCATTGGGAAAGTGAGTTCAAACATAGAAGGTACATGTTGTAAAGGGGACAGAATGAAGCTCCTAGGATTCCTTTAGACTGAAGTCCTTCTTCCCCTTCATGGATCCCTCAAGAAGTTCCCTTTAGGAATTGGGCAGCTCTCTTATGGCTTCCTTGTAGACTACTAAAGCTGCCTTTCTTCAGCATGGATAGTTTGTCCTTGGTTCATGATGTAGACACCATCATTAATTACTATTATTCCAGGGATGCTGGTGAGAACTCTAAATCCTCCAACTCTCCAAAGTTCACAAGATTTTCCTCTAGCCTAGAGTTGGGAGAAGAGGCCAGGGTGCTTTTCCTCCCCTAACTCCCATCCCCAGGTGATTCTCTCTTCATTGGCTGAAACAGCTCCTGAATATATGCTGCTAGATGATCAAATCCCCAATTCCATACAAGCTCACTTTGTTTGATGTATGTCTCAGATGTCATGACCAAGTCTCCTCAACTAGTCCGAATAGACTACAATGTTACTCCATTTCATCCAGTGACTTTCAAGGACTTTTGGCATCTAATCTAAATCTTTTTTATTGATTAAACAGAGGTGTTCTTGACTGATTAATGTATCAAGGTAACTGCCTTTTGTGGGAAGGGGTGAAGGATTAATCTATCCCTACCCTTCCATAAGTAAGATTTTATAAATGAATCTATATTCTAAATTAGTATTACCTTTGGCTGCCTCTTCTCTCTCTCCCCCCTCCCATCTTTCTCTCCCTTCCCCCCCCCTCTCCCTTACTGTCTCTTGCTCATCTCTGTCTCTCTCTCATCTCTTTATCTCTCTGTGTCTGTTGCTCTGTCTCTGTCTTTCTGTCTCTCTCCTTTCGAGGAGGTCATCCATCTGACCTGGATGAGGCTATTTCTTTGCTCTTTTGGTCTTTTTGTTATGGTCATTGATTAACCTACATTGAACATCTTTAGGAAATGGCCATAATCAGCACTGATGCTGATTCCTTTGATCGTTTCCCATTTTTCTACATCAATGACTTATTTAAATGGGTTAGGCTGAGATTGTTATAATTGCACATTATATCTTTTCTTTATCTTTACTCTTTGTTGTGGTTTTGAATTCATTTTGACTTTTGCTCCAACCAGTCAGTACCATGCAGAGACAGCTGATTCAGCAACGACTCCCACAACAGTAACAAGCCATTTTTTATCTGTTAAAATATAATGTGTGGGGTTTTTTGGAGGGTAGTACTCACCATGCCCAGTGCCTCCCAATTATTTTCTCAGGAAAAGTATTCCTGATCTATAGGTCTAAGTCTTTGAAATCCACAAGTCTTTGCCTCTACAATCTGTATTCCTGAACCCTATTTCCCAATGTCATTTTCACTGCCCAACTTTTCATTCAAATCTCTCTATATAAAAGCATGTGCTGATATAATTTGCCACTCCTTCACAAAGTGTTCCTCTGATGCTTCATCAAGTTGTGGAGGGGACCATGATTGATTAAAGGCTCTTCCAGTAAAGAGTAAGCTCTGGGCTTCACCCCCCTGGAAAAACCCTAATTATAGTCCCAGTAACAACCTGTATCCCAGCTAACCTCATATTCTAATTGTACACTTCCTCAGGAACCTAAATAAATACAAGGTAGGGTGTGATTGAGGCAGCTAAGTAGTGCCAGCCCTGAAGTTGGGAAGACATGTTTTCAAATTTAGCCTCAGACACTTACTCGCTGTGTGACCTTGGACGAATCACTTAACTTCATTATATCTCAGTTGTCTCAACTGTAAAATGGGGATAATAACAGCACCTATATTCCAGGGTTGTTGTGAGATTCAACTGACATAATATTTGTAATATACTTAGCACAGTGTCTGGAATGTAGTAGGTGCTATGTAAATGCTTATTCCCTTCCCTTCCCTTCCCCCTTCCCCTACTGGAAAAAGAAAAAGAAAATCCATGTAGCAAATCATCACAGTTGAGCAAAGCAAATCCCCATATTGGCCATGTACCAAAATATGTGTCTCATTTTGCAGATCAGTCCATCCCCATCAGGAGGTGGGTAGCAAGCTTTATCATTGGTCCTCTGACCTTAGAGATCACCCAATCCAAACTCCTTGTTTTATAGAGGAAGAAATAAATGAAGAGCCAGAGAAAGGAAGGGATGTTTTATGGCCACACAAGTGATTAACAAGGCAAGGTTTCTTGCCTCTGGATCCAGGTTTCTCTGCCCATAAGCATGTGATAAAGTTGGTCAAAGATTGAATATAGTCATCTCCCAACTTCTCAAAGTCCCTCCTTGGTTTGCATTTTAAAATATTTGCTTTGTTGGATGTGAATCTTAAACTCCAGTGGCTCCCTATTACTTCTGAGGCATGATACATAAGCTCCTCTGTTTGATATTTAAAGATGTCTACAATGTGTGTCTTCAGAAACCTAGGCTTAGCACATAGTAGGTGGTTAATAAATACTTACTGACTGATTGATTAGGTCCTAACATTGTATTGGGATTTTTTTCAAGTAGGGATTGAACCAGGTGCCACTGAGTTAAATTATGCAACTAGACTGTTAGATAGATGGAGAGAAAGAGAGAGAGAGAGAGAGATGGGGAGAAAGAAAGAAGAAAGAAAGAAAGAAAGAAAGAAAGAAAGAAAGAAAGAAAGAAAGAAAGAAAGAAAGAAAGAAAGAAGGATGACAAATAAAGCACATATTAAGTGGCTACTATGTGTCAGGCACGGTGCTAAACTCTGGTAATACAAATATCAGGAAGCAATACAGTCCTTGCCCCTCATTCTACTGGTTGGGGATGGGGCTGCTTATAAAAGGGACTTAGGAGTAGGCAAGGGGTATTCTGGGAAAATATCCAGGAAATAGCTTATAGGCCTGATTCCAGGAAAGATAAGGTGAATGTGGCCACATGATGTGGAGAGGGTCTTCCAAATCTGAGGTTTTTATGCCAAGCCCATTCCCAGGAGGAGCAGGGGATCCCTTTGAAGGGATTATCCCAAAGGATGAGAACTCCCAGATCAGAGGATGCAGAGCATGGAAGCAGAGGAGGAATCATCTCCTGTAACACCATCCCCCACATTTTACAGGTGGGGAAACTGAGACCCAAAGAGGGGAGGGGTCTTGCCCAAGACTACACAACCAGGAAGCAGACAGATCCAGGCCTTGAACCAAAATTTTTGGACTTGGAGTCAGGAGAGACCTGGATTCGAATTCTACCCCTGATACTTCCCATGATGTAGGCAAGTCACAATCGACCAAAATCTTTTTAAAAATCAAACTGAATTGACGAGGGACGTCAGAACCAGCTGGAGGAGAAGCCTTGCTTGCATACCCCCAAAGATGAGAAACTCATTACTTCTTATGGTAGCCCATTCCACTTTGGGACTCGTTGTTAAGATGCTTTTCCTAACATCAAACTGAAAGTCACCTCTCTCTAACTCTGCCCTGACCCCATTGCTCCTGGTTCTGTCCCCTGGGGTCAAACATGAGTCTCCACATGACAAGTCTTCAGATTCTTATGCCTTGAGTCTTCTTTTATCCAGGACCAAACATGTCCAACTGATCCTCAAGGCATGGACTCCAGGCCCTTCAGCATCCTGGCTGCCCCCCGCACCCCCCGCCCCATCACTCTCCATCTAGTCAAAGTCCTTTCTACATTGTGGTGCCCAGAACGGAACACAGTGTGATCAGACCACATGTGGTCTGATCAGAACCAAGGACAGAGAGACACTGATACTCTGATTCTAACCCCTTCTTACTACAGCCCAGGACTGAACTCTGTGCCTCATCTTTAAAGGGGGGCAGTAATATCTAGTCTATTGGCATCACTGAAGTGTTGGTTCTATTAGGTTCTCTGACATTCACTGTTAAACCAAGATGGTGCAGCATCCTTCAGTCTATACCACAAGAGGAATCATTGAAATGACTATGGATATTTACCTCATAGGAGAGAAGACTCAGGGGAAAGTGAGAGCTAGTTTCCAAAATGGAACTGGGCTGTCATATGGCCCCAAGGGGCAGAACCAGGAGCAATGGCGGGGGGGGGGGCAGAGGGGGAAGGAAATTGCAAAGAGACCAATTTAAGAAAAACTTCCTAACAATAAAAGCCATTCCAGAGTGGAATGTGCTGCCTTCTGAGGAGGTGGGTGCCCTCTCCTTGGAGGCCTCTTTCATCCATGGGTTGGACTAGACAGCCACTGAGGTCCTTTCCAGCTTTCATTGTGTGAGTCTCTGATTTCTTCCTCCAATCAATCAGTAAGATCCAGCTGAAAGCCTCCCTAATCATCAGCACCCCTGTCGAGCTGAGTCAAGCCGAGCGGAGCTGGGTGTCTGTATGTGACTTGTCATGGGAGCTGAGCTAACCTGTCACATCTCCCATCTCCCGGAACGTCCTCACCTGGAGTTGAAAGATAAATATTGCAGTTGTGAGTCTCTCTGTCATGACTCAAATCACTTTCAAATTGTCTTTGCCTAACAATGTTCAAATTGTTCTAATGGAGGAGAAAATGGTAGTTTCAGGCCCAGGCATGTCACTTTCAGTGAGTAATTTCCATACACTTGTTATCACTCAGCGCTGAAGACAAAAGGACTCCAGGGGACCCCGGCACCCCTATCCCTACAGGCTTGGAGACCCTCACTCTGGCCAAAGAGCCTATGTAGGATGTGTCAGACATAGCTCAGAGGGACTTGGGAGTTCAATTCACTTAGCCACCTCATTTTACAGATGAAGAAACCTAGGCTAGAGGAGGAAGTGAATTGTACAGGGTCACGCAGGTAGAAAAGCAGAGTTGGAATCAGAGCCCAGATCTAAGACTCTCCACTTCTCTCCACTCTCCATAGGCTAAAACATTTACTTGAGTGTAGAGGTGAGGTGTATGGGCACTTGTTGGGTGCATTGTAGAGATAACTCTTGAGCAGGTGTGGATTATACTAGAGGATACAGAGGGTCATCCCCAGGTCTGTGATTGAGCTGCTTGTACTCTTTAATACCAGTATAACCAGGGGTAACCTCACTGGGCCTCTGTTTCCTCACCTGGAAAATGGAAATAATAATTATCACAATCCCTGCTTCATGCATTGTTGCATAGATGGTTCTTTGTAAATCTTAAAGTGCTGGAGAAAAGGGAGCTATTGGTGCTATGATAGTCTTGGACTTGGATTCAGTAAGACCTGGATTCAAGTTCTGCCTCAGATACTTTATAGTTGTATGATCCTGGGCAATTCACTTAACCTCTGTCTTCCTCAGTTTCTTCCTCTTTAAAATGGGTCTAATAACAATAATACCTGCCTCCCAGGGGGGATTGTGAGGATCAATTGAGAATGTATCTGTAAAGTGCTTTGCAAATCTCAAAGACCTGTATAAGTGATAGTTAATATTATCATTATTATTTTATTCAAATGGGAATTGCAATTGTAATTATTATGTGGAGAGAATTCTTATTTCAGTAGTCCCTTAGTTCAGGAGTCCCTTCCAACTCAGATAGTCTGGGATTCTATAGCAATGTGACCTGCCAGTCCAACCACTTCATTTTACAGTTGGGGAAACTGAGGTATAGAGAAGGGAAGGCCATCATGCTATAAGGTGATCAAGAAAGAGAAAAAGTATGAGGACTAGATGATGTCTATGGCCAATCTGTGACAATGAGATTCTGGGGTATAGAAACTTTCTCATCTTTTCCTCTTGGTTCAGCACCATTGCCCATGGCTTAGTATAAAAGGGGGAAGTTCACCCCATCATCCCCATCATCCCCATCTTCCCATCCCCCCATCCCACCATCCTCAGGTACATCTGACAGAGGTTAACAAACATGACTTGAAGAGAAGGGGTCGGGAGCCAGCAGGAGAGGAGAGTCTCGCCAGGTCTCACTTAAGTGATTTTTTGGCAGAAATCAAATTAACGGAGAGAAGAGGGTTTGCTGACAAGCCGCTCGATCATTCCCTGGGGCGGGAGCGGCTTGTTCTGCATGCCACTGTTTCTGGGAGACCTTCATCAGATGATGATAAATGACATTTTCATTTGAAAAGAAAATATTAAAAAGTTTTGATTTGCAAGAGCAAGTTCGAATAAATATATTATTATATCTTGTCACTTGTTCAGTTCAGAGAAAATAATAACAATGATTAATAATAATAATAAATGGGATCAAAGTCCACTGATTTTCACTTCTCTAGATGAGCCCAGAACTAAAAGGAACCTTAGGGACCATCTTATCAAAGCCCCTCTAGTTACATATGGAGATACTGAGGCCCAGAGAAGTCATACAACACAGGTAACAGACTCAGTATACAAATTCATCCCTAGTGGATTGAACACTGGGCCTGGAGTCAGGAAGAACTGGGTTTGAATCCTGTCTCTCCTAACAGGTGGGTGACCTTGGGTATATCACTGAGCTTGCCTGTGACTCAGTTTCCCCATCTGTAAAATGGGGATGATAATAGTGCCTACTTCTCAGGATTGTTGTGAGTTTCAAATGAGATAATTGTAAAGTTCTAAACACAGGGCCTGGCAAATAGTGGGAGCTTAATAAATTAATTTCCCCTCCTTCCTTTCTAGAAAGCCCTGAAAAGGCAAAGGTCAAGGCTTTGAATAGAATATGAGAAAAGGGTTAAAAGCTGGGCACATACGTAATCTGTCTTTTGACCTTGCCCAGAGAGTCCGGGGCTTTAACAACAAAGAATGTCAGAACTGAGATGCCTAGAACACAGAATATAAAATGGCAGAACTGGAAAGGGCCTTAGAGATCATTCTGTCCAATGTCCATTATACAGCTGGGGCCAAGATGGGGAAGGGATTTGAATAAGCATTTTTGCAGCTCCGACATTTGATCCTCCCAACAACCTTCCATGGACCCTATTTTACAGATGGGCAAACAGGGGTTAAGTGACTTTGTCTGGGTCACACAGTTAGTAAGTACCTGAAGTTGCATTTGAACTCAGGTCTTTCTGACTCCAGGCCCAACTTTCTGTCCACTGTACCACCTAGCTTGCCCAAGGTGACACAGCAAGTTCCTAACAGAGAAGTTTGGCCTCCCAGATACTCCAACTTCTTTCCACTCAAACCATGCAATCATCTTTCATTTACAGTATTCATTTCTGATTGACAACTGAAGGCCCAGAATGGTGAAATCCCAAGGGGAGTCAAGACCAACAGACATGGCCCCCAATTGCATAGAGTTCAGTGACCCCAGCATAGACCTGGTCTCCTCCTCTCAGGTATTTTGTCCATTAGACTCCCACAGCAAGGAGTCCCTTCAGCATCCCTCCCTGTTTTCATTGTCATCTCAACAAGTCATTCGACTTGTCCAACACTAATGCAAAATTATAAAAAACAATCAAAGGCTTAAACTCAGGTTATTAAAATGCATGGGGCCTAATTATTGATCTGATGATCGTCTGCCTAAAACGAGCACGCCTGACTGGAGGAGGGTGTTTGAGGAGCATTAATATACATGAGTTTGTTGTGTAGTGTCTAAATTGGAAGTTGGATTTGCTCCTCATTGATGATCCCCAGCTCCAGGACACCCAATGCGTGATTTCTCTTTCAACCCAATTATTAATTTCTGTCAGATTAAACCAAAAATTACCTTCTTCCCCCTAGGAGCAGCCACAAAAAGGAAATTCAAATGTGAAGCACTCTCTCTTAGAAAAACTTAGCACTTGGGCTCATAGCAGGCAAATTAATCTTTATCTTACCCACCATGTATAACTACAGTGGTGAGTGGGTGCTGGCTGAGTGGGGGCTCATCAAGGCAAAGAGCTGGACTCAAGAAGCAGGGCAGAGAGTAGTATAAGGCACCAGGCAGGGCTGGAGAGATACAAGCAATGGGAAGGGCTCTGGGAGAGATCTGAAATTAGTAAGCCATTGTAGTAGGATGAGGGAAGGACTGAATGAAGGTAGCAGTTGGATGGATTTTCTACAAGTGGACACATGAGACAGATGCTGAGCAGGTGGAAATGGCCACACTTGTTGGCCAACTAAACATGGTGACCAATTGAACTTGGTGGACAAGGTGGGGTATATGGCATGGCGAGAGAGACTGAGGATCTGAAAATGACTCCAAGGTCATGAGCCTGGGTGACTGGAAAGATAGGCAGGGGAGCTCAAAAATTTGTCATTTGCAAATAGGAGAATCTGAGCTGCCTCACTCTCTACAGGGAATTCTGCTTGCACTGGCCATTTCTATGGTTTCCTTCATGACAGTGGAGAGCACCTTTGTCCAGCATGCATTTCCATGTTTTAGGACTAGTTTGGTGTGAATCATCAGAGTATCACTGAAAAAGATTATTGCCAGGGTTTGATCATTGAAGAATCTTCCACAATTTGGTGTCTGCATACAAGGCCCTGTTGGTGGATTGCCTTGAAAGGGAGTATTTTGTCTGACTGATTCATAGGTAGTTTTTTAAAAATAGACAACACCCAATAAGCACAGCAGGGTCTTGTCTAAGCTTCATCTTTCAGTGATTTTGTGAAGCTGAAGATGTGACCTGCTGTGAGACATCATTTGAGAAAGCCCGCCCGTCTCCTTGTAATGACTTCATCATTTCCCTTCTGTTACATAGAACCAGTTTCATTTTTGTGATGTTATTGGGGCTTGCATATTATGGCTGGGGATGCCTCATTCTTTTCTTGAAGAGAGAATTTATAGAGTCTGTGAGCTGGAAGGGACCTCAACAGCTCCTGAATCCAACCCACTCCCCAAAGGAAGCATTCCTGACCTAGAGGTAAAGAGGCTGCTGTGCAAGCTAGACCTTTCCGGCCTCTATCAGTCCTTATTTTCAAACTATATATTTCAACATGTACATTTTCGAATTCCTTATGTTTCCCCACCTATTCATTCAAGTCACTGAGTCAAGGAATGCCAAGAAAGGGCCTTGAGGTGATATCCTATGAAGATCTGCTGAGAGAACTGGGGGGTGTTTAGCCTGGAGAAGAGAACTCGTCTATGTTTAAAGGGCTGTCACGTGGAAGAGGATTCACACTTGTTCTCTTTGGCCTTGGAGGGGAAAACCAAGAACAAAGGGAAAAATTGCAGAGAGGTAGTTTGAGGTTTCATGTCAAGAAGAATTTCCTAACCATGAGAATTGTCCCAAAGGTGGATAGCCTGATTTGGAAGGATTTTTTGGGGGGATGGAGAATGGTTCTACTAAACTGGAGATTTCTAGGCAGAGGCTGATTAACCAGGTGTGTGATAACAGGTAGTCCTTTTGGTCCATTCTGACTCTCCAATTCTATGATTCTATATGAAAGTATGCATTGATTTAATTTAGAGCAGGGGATTGTCATCTTTTGTGTAATGGCTCCCTCCAGGAGTCTAATGAAGCCTAGGAACCACTTCTCAGAATTATGTTTATAAATGCACAAAACAAAATACAAAGGGCCATGAAGGAAACTAATTCTACTGAAATGCAATTCTCAAAAGACTTTTTTTAAAAAGCTCATGAACCTCAGGTTAAGAACTCCTGAGTAAGAAATTCATAGAATTTCTTCCTTTTATATCCTCTGCTACAAATATTGGTACATAAGCTACAATACTTATCCTGATGATCAAATGTCCCTTCAATGATGTTTCTAGTTGTCTTCAGGCTTCTGATTGAATTGACTTCTCTACCAACTCCCTTCTTTGCCTTTCCAAGCAGAACTTCCATCTCTAAGAGCCCTGTAGCTATTACTTGGTTCCAGAAGCTCAGTGGTCCTTCTTTCCCTTGGTCACATTCTTTTGCTCTCTGACATCCTGACGCAGGAGGGCAGCTTGGTGGTGTAGTGAATAGAGTGCTGGGCCTGGAATCAGAAAGACCTGAGTTCAAATCAGATACTACTTGCTGTGTGACCCTAGTCAAGTCAGCTAATCTCCATCTGCCTTGGTTCCCTCAACTGTAAAACAGGGATAATAACAGCACCTGCTTCCTAGGGTTGTTAAGAGAATCAAATGAAATAGTATTTGTAGTGTTTAGCACAGGGCTTTTTGAGCATGATTGGATAGTGGTCAGGAAGTCCTGAGTTCAAATCTAACTCAGATGCTTATTAGCTCTGCGTCCTTGGGCAAGTCACTCAACCTCTGTTTGATTCCATTTTTTAAACTATAAAATGGGGACAATAATAGCATTTACTTCCCAGGGCTGTTGTGAGGATCAAATGAGATATCTATAATGAGCTTAACACAGTGCCCACCACATAGTAGGTGCTATATAAATGTTATTCTTATTATTAGGTGAGAATTTACCCTTCCCTTTTCACATGTGTTTTTCTTCTTTGCCCTCCCCCCGCCTTTTTCCATTTATAACATCTGTACTCTGGCCCTACTCCCATGGGCACTACATTGTGTCTCAGGGTTCCAGGGTACCCCAGATGGAACTGATGGAATGTCTCTTTTCTATGTCATTGACTTGTGTTGTGTTCCTATTTTTAGGGGCCAGTGACTAGCATTCCCATTTCAATTTAACCATTTAACATCAGTTAGGCTTTACATAGGACTATTTACTTTGAAGACAAGGCAAAGAGCAAACTCAAAACATTCTCCCAATCCCACTGGGGCATCCTCTCCCTTGTATCACCTTGGTGGTGGTGGTGGTAGAAGTAGCAGCATCAGCAGCAGCAGCAGGAGTGGTGGTGTTGCTGGAGTAGCAGCAGCTAGCATTTACACAGAGCTTTAAGATTTGCCAAGCACATAGAAAATATTATCTCATGTGATTCCCACAACAATCCTGGGAGGGAGGTGTTATTATTATCCCCATTTTACAGATATGGAAACTGAGGCAGGCAGAGGTTAAGTAAGTTGCCTAGGCTCACACAACTAATCAATATCTAAGGCAGGATTTTAACTCATGTCCCCCTGAATCCAGAACTGGTGCTCTGTCCACAGCTGTGCCACCTCACTGTCTCTGAAGTCCATGCGTGTTTCACAATCTCTCTCCAAGGTACTTCTCTTACCCATTATCACGATTCTCCTGGAGTGGTTTTTTCCTCCATGTGGAGAGATGCCATCCCTCTTAAGTTATCTTATCTCTTTGCCCATTGATTTATTTTTCCTTCATAGGGTCATAGCTAATGGAACCAGTCTTCTGATTTTTTCCTCCACTTTTCATTATTTCATAAAGATCATTCCCCCCCCCAAAAAAAATCTTTCCAGATTTTTCTAGATTTATTTTCTTTCTTTCTCTCTCTCTCTCTCTCTCTCTTTCTCTCTTTTTTCTTTCTTTCTTTCTTTCTTTCTTTCTTCTTCCTTCCTTTCTTTTTCTCTTCCTTCCTTTTCTTTCTTTCTTTCTTTTTTCTTTCTTTCTTTCCTCCTTTCTTCCTTCCTTTCTCTTTCTTCCTTCCTTCCTTTCTTTTTCTCTTCCTTCCTTTTCTTTCTTTTTTCTTCCTTCCTTCCTTTCTTTTTCTCTTCCTTCCTTTTCTTTCTTTCCTCCTTTCTTCCTTCCTTTCTCTTTCTTCCCTTCTTCTTTCTTCCTTTCTTCCTTCTTTTACAATTACATATAATGATGTTATGAATATTTTTGAAGAGGTAGTTTGTTGTTTATTTGTTTCTGATAAAGCTTTCAGCGTATATGCTTAGCAAGGGGATTATTGGTTTAACGGGTATAATTATTTTTATAATACTTACTATGTATTGCTGGATTGTTTTCCAAAAAGCTTCTACAATTTTGCAAGTCCACCAACAATGAAGGAGTGTAGAGTAGCATGGATGTTACTGGACTTGGAGCCAGGAGGACCTAGATTCATGTCCCACCACCAACACTTGCTGGCTGTGACCCTGGACAAGTCATTTCATTTCTCTAGGGCTCAGTTTCCTCTTTTGTGTAATGAGAAGGTTGGAGAGATGACTTCTACCCAGGTGCCATGTGACTGAGAGTGGAGAGCTCAGGACTGGCTTGGTTACCAAGCAGTCTCTCTTCAGGTTCCCTAGCAGCCCCTGGGCAAACCTTTGCTAGTCCCCAACCCTTTGCTGGCAGGAATGGGAAGAGAAGGTCCCCAATCCATCCCACCCACCCCTGGTCCAGGCACCCCATTCCTCCTTCTCCAGTGCTCGTCTCTAATTTTGCAAATCCTCACCACAATGCCCCTGCCAGCTCGGGGCATCTTTTATGCATGGCTAGCCCCGCAGCACCAGCTAGTTGCTATGCGACAGATGAACTGGCTCTGCAGGGGCCTGACATTAGGAAAAGCAAATTGACCATAGGGACAGAGATGTGGCATGAAGAGCAGCCAGCGTCCTCCCTGCCTTGGCTGGAAGGATTCACTCATTAGTGAGGGGGTGGGGGCAGCACCCACCTGGGGCCCAGGGCCTGTGGGCCATATATCAGCCTCCCCCTGGCTTTACTCTTGGCCTCAGCCCTGGCCCAGGGTGGAGGGAGGAGACTGAGGGCAGGAGAGAGCCAGAGTCCTAAGGAGGGCCCTGAGAGCTGGCCAGTGCAAGGCTTTGGGGGCAAGGACATTTGGGAACAGGGAAGGAGACCTGGCCTGGGAGTGAAGAAGCCTGAGCCTTGGTCTCAGCTTTGTTACTGACTCCCTGAGGATGACCTTGGGCACATATTTGCATTAGGTGGTCTTTAAGGCCTCTTTCAGCTCTGACACTCTGTTCTAAGACCCCTCCCAGCTCTGATATACCCTTCTCTAAGGCCCCTCCAAGCCCTGACATTCTCTATTCTAAGGACATTCTCAGCCCTGACATTTTATGCTATATGTTCAAAGGCCTCTCTTAGCTTAACTATTCTGTATTCTAAAGACCCTTCTAGCTCTGATGTTCCATCAATCAGAGATTTAGAACTGGAAAGGCATTTTAGAGACCACTGAGTCACAATCTCTCCCTCCATTTTAAAGATGAGGAAATTACAGATGAAGTTAAGTGACTTGCCCAGGATCACACAGCCAGTAAATGCCTGAGGCAGGATTTGAACTCAGGTTTTCCTGCCTCCAAATCCAGTACTCTACCCACTTCACCACCCATCTCCCTTGAGGGCTGAGTCCTTCCACTATCTTGACCCCACCCTTGACTTGCCTTAGAACCTTCCACACTGAATCTTTAGAATTCATGGTTCCTCAACCCTTCTGTAGGAAAGGAGGGAGCACATTCCAGGCATGGATAATGGCCCCTGCAATGTCAGGGAGATGGGAAATGGAGCATTGTGTGTGAAGAGTAGCAAGAAGGCCAAAGTGGCTAGATCAAAGAATGTGCAGAAAGGGAGTCATGCAAAATAAATCTAGAAGAGGGCATGGGAGGGACAGCTGGCTAGTGCAGTGGATAGATCAGGCCTGGAGTCAGGAGGACCTGAGTTCAAATCCAACTAGCTATGTGACCCTAGGCAAGTCACTTAACTCTAATTTCTTCCAAAAAGAAAAGAAAAAGAGAAGCATGTGGGAGCCAAGTGTGAAAGCCTCTAAATACTCCACCGAGGAGCAGCTTGTATGACACTAAAGGCAGGCAGATCCAATAGACATATGCTCTAGGGAAGTCACTGGGCAGCTATGGACGACAGTCTACAGCACAGGGAGGCCAAATAAATAGAGAATAACACAGGATATGAAATGGAAGGACTGAGAGGGACCGCAGTGACTTATCCACCAAAAACCCTTCCTTTCAGACAGTGATTGATTAATCAATTCAAATTAGATCCATTCATAAATGTGCATTAAGTGCTGGGCACTGAGGAGGAAAATGGAAGGAACAGATCACACTATTGGGTAGATACAACATGAACAGAGATAAGTAAATGAGGAATAATGTGAGGCAGAGAATGTCCAAGCACCCGGGAAAGACTCCCAGGAAGAGGCAGCTTCTGGAGGAAGTGAAGTGTCTAAGTGGTAGATACGAGGGATAGTGTAGAGGGAGGAGATGGGACGGGGAGCTCAGGGGACACCTGGTAGACCAGCTGGGCTGGGACAGAGAGGAATGTTCAAGAAGACCGGAAATCCAGGTGGGAAATATGCTGTGGAGGTCCTTAAATCCAGCTGAACAAAAAGATGGTTTGGGTTTTATTTCCCCCAAAAGGTAATAGGAAACCAATGAAGACTTTTGAGCAAGACAGTGACAAGGTCAGAATAGTGCTTTCAGGAAGGTTATTTTGACAGCTGTGTGGAGGATGGATTGTAGGGAAGACTGAAAAGGGAGGCCATTGCGAACAATGATCCAGGTGAGAGACGATGAAGGCATGAACTAGGCTGCTGGTTGTGTGAGCAAAGACAATGTGACAGATGCAAAAGATATGAGAGAGGTATCACTGAGAAACTTTGGCATTTGGTTGGAAATGAAAGGAGAGAGAGAAAGACAAAGAAAAAAGAGAAAAAAGAGAAAGAGGAGAGATGAAGAGAGAGGGAGAGACGAGAGAGAGAGACAAAGAGAGAGAGAGAGGGAGGGAGGGAGGGAGGGAGAGAAAGAGAGAGAGAGAGAACCTCATATATGAAAAATATTTCCCTTTACAATACACCTGAAAAGTGAAGGCCACAAGAATGGAAAAAGTCATCATCCCTTAGACAGCCCTCTCCACTTGAGGACAACTCTCATTGTAAGTGAGTTTTTCCTGACATTTAGCTTAAAATCTGTAGCCACTGCATTTCTGTTCCCACCCACCCCCAACCCACCCCCATTGTTTCTTGTTCTGCCCTCTTCCAGCCACTTCCTTTTCTCAATGATCACAACCATTCCTTTAAATATACATCCCAGAATTTGGTCAGAAATTGAATCAAACTCTCTGGTGTACAACTGGAAGACATTTTCCTTCTCTTACTTAGATATTGAGACCACCTATTCCCTTCTTCAGTCCTTCACTGCCTTTCCCAATCCCCTGACCATCCAAAGATCTCTGAAAGCAACTCAGTCAGCCCATCAGCTAATTCTTTCAGTATCTGAGGATGTCATTTATCTAGGTTAGGGGATTCAACCTCATCAAAGATGTGTGAGTGTGCCTTTACCCTCTCCTGACTGAGGTTGGGGATCATGTCCCCATTAGACATATCAATTGGGGCCATTCTAATCTAAAGCTCATTAAGGCAAATCTAGGAATCCTAAGCTTTGCTTTCTGTGTAACTGACACATCCTAGCCAAACTTCCTCATATCTCTGTGCCAACAGTGGCCCCTGGTTGGGGGTCTGTTTCCCCACCTCCTCATCTATTTCTTATTATTGTCCATATGTATATCTGATGGCAATGTGTTGGTTTCTGCTTTCTTTATTGTTGTGAATCTGGACAGTTTAGAGAGATGATGGAGGAAGTGCAAGTAAGCTCGTTGAGGGCAGGGAGCCCCTTTTTTTTTATCTTTGTATCCTCACCACTTACCAATAAGCATTAAGCACTTGGGTATACAAAGAAAGGCAAAAAGGTGGTCCTTACCACGGACCAGAAAAGGATACACCTTCCCCCTGCAACCTCTTCCACTGAAAAAAGAAATACAAAATCCCTACTACCATCCTGTACAGTCAAACACAACAAATCCTACAACTGGTCATGTTTTTTTTTAAAGCCTCATCCTACTCTAGAAGCCCATCACCTCTCTTTCAGGAGGTGGGTAGCCGGCTGTGTCATGAGTCTCTAGATTCATTTTTGGTCATTGTGTTGATCAGATTTCCTAAGACGTTAAAATTTGATTATCTTTATAGTGTACTTGTTATTGTATGTATTGTTCTCCTGGTGTTGTGTTACATTTTGGACACAGTAAGGTTGAGATACCATTGAGATGCTTATGCAACATCCAGTAGGAGATATCCAAGAAGTGCCTGGTGATTTGAGACTGGAGCTCTGGAAAGAGACAGGAGGTAGATAAATGAATCTTGAAATCATCTGCAGCCAGCAAACATTTGTTAAGTATCTTCTATGTGTCTGAAACTTTGCTAAATGCTGTATCTGAATGGAGATGATAATTAAACCCATGGAAGCAGATGAAGCGAGAGACAGACAGACAGACAGAGGGGGAGACAGAGAGAGGTGGGTGGAAGGGGGAGGAAGAAAAAGGGGGAAAAGAGAGAAGGAGAAAGAGAAAGAGGGGGAGGAGGGGAGAGAGAAAGAGCAAGAGGAGAGGGAGGAGGGAGGGAGAGAGAGAGACAAAGAGACAGAGAGAGGAGAGAGACAGAAAGACAGAGACAGAGACAGAAGACATGGTCAGACAGAGGAGAAGCCAAAGAGAGTGGAGTTATGAAGCTCCAGAGAGAAGAAACTATTCTGTAGCAGAAGGTGATCAGTAGTGTCAAGTGTTGCACAGAGGTTAACAACAACAGCAACAACAACAATAACTTACATCTGTGTTCCACTTTAAAGCTTGCTAGGTGTTCACAGACATTAGCTCATTTGACAAAGAAGGATGAGTCTTGAGGAATAGCCACTGGACTGGGTCATTCAGAGATCATTGGTAACCTTGGAGGGAGCATCTTCAGTTGAGCAGTGAAGTCAGAAGCCAGGCTTCAACAGGTTGAAAAACGAATGTGGCACTTGTGGCCAAGATTAAAAAGGGGTGTCAGATGGAGAAAAGATTCAATACAGCCAAAAGAAACAGTCAATGAACTTCTTCATCCAGTTTGGGACTGAACTAAGTGATATCTAGAAGCCTAAAGGCATCTTGGTTGGGGAAGAATGGGATGGGATTGGGGAAAGGCCTTCAGAAAGATCAGAAGGCAATATGATCTCTGGTAAACAGGAGCCAAAGTCGCTAGGATCTCAGCTCTCTGCCCATCACAACTGCCAAAGGGGTAAAAGTTAACTCCCAATAGGTTACTACTCAAAGAGACAGAAACAAGGCAGAAGTGCTGGCCTGGACAGCTCCACCTTCTGACTCCTCGTGTTGATTTCTGGGCCATCAGGAGTCAGGCCAGGGCCATTGGGGGAAGGGGTCTTCAAGTCTCTGTCATCTACCATGTTAACTATCCCTCCCATCTTTGTGCCATTTGCAAATAATCCATTTCCCTGCCAACCCTGCCCCCAGACCACCACGTGACTGAATTAGGATTTATTGACAGAAGGTCCATCCCAGGGTCACCTCTGTTTAGAGAACAGCAGTCAGTCATTCAATAATCATTTATTGCTTCAATCTATGAGGAAGTCTCTGCTCAGCTCTGAGACAGACACTGAGTTTAGATAAGACAAGTTAAATGGATTTTAAGAAAGCAGACTGGTTCATGGGGTGGCTAGGTGGCGCAGTGAGTAAGAGTGCAGGCCTTGGAGTTGGGATGACCCGAGATCAAATCCGGCCTCAGAAAATGAGCACCCACACATAAATAATGACTAGCTGTGTAACCTTGAGCAAGTTACTTAACCCCAATTGCTTAAATAAAAAAAGAAAGAAAGCAGACTGATATCTCAGCTAAGAAACAAGAGACTTGATTCCAGGTCCCTGATTTGCTCAGTGACTCGAGGCAAATACTTTTCCTACTTTTTGGTTTTCCCTAACTGTAATATCAGAAGTTTGGAGCAAGTGCAAGTTTTTAAAGTTTGCATTATATGTTATTTCATTTGATCCTTACAGCAACCCTGGGGGGCAGGTACTACAATTATTCGTTACCATTTTAAAGATGAGGAAACCAAGAGACAGAGGAAGCCCTTGCCTAGAGGTCCCACAGCTAGTAAGTGTCTGTGGCCAGATTTGAACTGACTCTAAGTCCCATGATCTGTCCACTTTGCCATCTAGCTGCCTTGATGATCTTTAATCTCTGTTCCAGGCCTCTTCTTTTCTGTTATTTCCTGTTCTGAGGAGTGATACTCTTGCCCCAACCCCCAGCTTTGACCACCCCTATCCTAAAGTCCCTCCCAGCTCTGACATTTTCTGTTCTAAGTCCTTCCTAGCTCTGATATTCCCTGTTCTAAGCTCTCTCCCAGCTCTGACATTTTTTTCTAAATACTCTCCCAGCTCTTACAAGCCATGTTCTAAATTAGCTACATTACCTCTGATATTCTGTTACAAGATCCTTTCTACCTTTGATATAATAAGGTCTCTCCTAGCTCTGACAATCCCTGTTTTAAGATCCCTCTTATCTCTGATGTTCCATGTTCTAAGGTTCTCTTACAGTTCCTAAAAAGCTCACTAGGTTTGGGCATAGACACATCCTTTTCTTCTTCCCTTCCCATTCCCCAGACTGTAAAAAGGTCCAGAGTCTGGTGGCTGTGTCATTGTGCTTTTTCATTTGTCCTCATTAATAGTGAATCTTGGGTCCTTCTTCACTATCTGTATCATGAGCCTTTTGTACCAAAAAGCACTTTTCTGATACTGGTTCTCCTTCTCCACCTGAGTAAGTGGCCTTGTAGCTCTGACTGTCCTGTTTTCTCATTCAGAAGATGGAACATTCCTCCTGGGGTCCCTGGGAATCATTGTCTCAAGGCGTGCCTGGCTTCCTGGGCAGGTCCCATCCAGGGACGGAAAAGTTCTCTCCTTCCCCCCATTTCTGTGTCAAGTGTCTAAGATCTCTGCTCCTGCCTCCACCTATTGGTGGTTTCTGCAAGCTTTTGTGGAGGGAGCAGTGACCTCTTTTTCAGACTCAGGGGAATGTGACAGACAAGGTCACAGGGCTTAGGAAGCAAATATATGGTTGTCAGAATAAACATGGGTTTTTGAGTGACTTGCCCTTAAATTCCCAGGATGATGCTGAAAGAGGGATTTTTTGTTTGTTTTCTGGTTCCAGACCCAATGACCCCAGAAGTATGGGGGACTCCTGGTGTGGAAGTTTCCTTTGCCAGAGCAGAGCTGCATTGTGCTCTTCCCAGAGCACTGAGGTTACTAACTTGTGCAGAATCACGTAACCAGGCAGCTTGGTAGGTGGAGCAATGGACTGAGGGCTAGATTTGATGTAAGGAAAACCCGAATTAAAATCCTTCCTCAAATATTAACTTGATGATTGGCCCTGAGAAAATCTTGATGCCTCAGTTTCCTGACCTGTAAAATGAAGGATAATAATAGCAGCTGTCTCCCAGAGTTATTGTGAGGATCAAATAAGGTAACATCATGCAGCCTTAAAGGGTTGTTATTCTTATATGTCAGACAATCCCCTGCAGTCTTTATGGTTTTTGTCCATGTCCTCTCATATGCTAAACTGGAGGAACTGCCGATGCATGGCTGGGATGGGCAGGGGAGGTGTAGCAGCAAGCACCCCAGCATCCCTAGGGTGGCTGCCAACACGGGTTCTTAGATCTGCTTTTCTAAAGGAAAGCAACTCAAAATGGGTAAACAAGCTTACTTTAATTGATCAAACATTTATCATTTACCTAGTTAAGGGGAAAAAGGTCAGCACCCCGAACTTCAGAGTATACAGACACAAGTTACAAGACAGAGAAACAGATCAAGCAGACAGGCTTCCAAACTGTCCAACCATTACATCCATACCAAATCACAGTTACCAGAGAGGGAAGCATCGACATCTGGGTTTTCAAAGCTGGGGGGCTCTCAACAGCTGCCCAGAGTCTCATCTGGTCAAATCACACAACAATTCTCAAAGCGAGCCCAAAAACAAAGCCTCACATCAGGGATTATATAGCCTTCTCCTGGGTCAGAGAATGTAACCACCCTCTTGACCCACTGCCCAATCACATAGCATCAAGGTGTGGGCATTCCTGAAAACCAAGTCTCCTGCCACAGGCTCCATGTGACCACATTCAGCCTATCAGGGGGCAGAGTATATTTTCAAATCAAGGAAGGTTCTCAGAGTCTCTTAAGCCTATCAAAGGGCCTAGGGGCAGGGAAGATTTTTAAATTTGTATTTCCATTACAGGAGGAAGGAGGGCAGAGCTTCTTCAATATCTTCTGACAACTTGGTGGAACACATGGGCCATCCACCTCCAGGTAACCAAGCCTATCTGCTTTCCCCAATGACCTTCTCTGGACTTCCTTAGCTGTCATATTCTCCAAGAGGTGCCCTCCATGCTCTCTCCAAGAGGTTGTTGTGGTTGTTCAACCATTTTTTTCTGTTGTGTTTGACTCTTCATGATTCCATTTGGAGTTTTCTTGACAAATATATTGTAGTGGTTTGCCATTTCCTTCTCCAGCTCATTTTACATATGAGGAAACTGAGGCAAACAGGGTTAGGTGACTTGACCAGGGTCACACAGCTTGTAAGTGTCTGAGGTTGGATTTGAACTCAGGTCTTCCTGACTCTAGATCCAGTGCCCTATCCATTGTTCCATCTAGCCTCCAAAGAGGTATACACACTTAATTCTTCAGAAAATACACTGTTCCATGTCTTGTAGTCATACAATGCTGATATGATATTATAGTCATATGATGATACTGATGGAATATTCTGAAATGACAGGTCTTTATTTCTGGGAGAAGTTTGTGGTCATTAAGAGAATTTTGCTTGGTCATTTGTATAATTTGCCCAATATACATATAAGACAAGCTCTATAGGTTGTCCAATAACTGTATATCACAATGTGGGAAATAGACATTTGTGATCCACTTGGTTTTTCCTGTGTGGATGATTAAGATGAAATCTTTTGTTCAGTTATGGATCTTATCCAGGAAGTTCAGCAATGTTCCAGGGCTTGAGGCAACTAGCATAATGTCATTTACAAACATGAATTCCTGGCAGATTCTCACAATCCATAGGGAATCCTTCTTTGATTTGGATTCTGGGCTGAATTACCTCCATAACAGTAGTGAACTCTTTTGGTGAGTTGATATCTCCCTGTTCTATTCCTTGCCTGAAGGTTATGATCATGAATGAGATTATTCCTTCTGAAGTGACTTCCCAAATTTCCACTCAGTTTGGCTGCTTGGGTCCCCAGGGACTAGCTGATTATCAACATGTCCACTGGCTTGGTTTAGAGGATTTTGTCAAGAGAATGCCTCAGCCTCTCCATCCTCTGCACAGATGTTGGCATAGGCGATGCCATGGAGACTTTTTGCTTCTTTTCACCTTTAGCATTGAAGGTCAGATGACCAGGTAACCCATGAAATAATGGTTTTTGCTATCTTTAGACTCACAATGAAACCATATGCTTTACTGTCTTCTCAAAGGAGAACCTGTGAGCCATCCTTCCATTAGGGTAAATTTCTTTATATCTTCTGGTTTCCTTTATGGCAAGGAGTTGAATAACGGCATGGCTCACTTCCTCCACTTAATGCAGTATAGTGTCATTGGTCCTTTGGACAAAAAACTCATGTTTTGGGTATCAATAGCCAAGGTAATGTCTATCCACTCTCTCCCCATCACTACACAATACGAGGAGGATGATAGGACCAAGAGGCATTTTGTATTTGTTCTTTGGCTCATGGGTTGCCAAAGAATTCATCCCCAAGTGGCAAGCCTATTGCTTACAAGCTTCTATTTGCTAGGATTATTCTTAGAAAGGATGTCTAACCTGTTACTAGTACTATACCCCAAGCTTTTCTAGCAGTGTAGACCCTTTTCGGCTTGTTATATGGTCCCAACAAGCCTCAAGAAACCATGATCATCTCACGGCAAGACAAGGCAATGGATGAAAACTGCTTGTTCCTATGGGCATGGAAAGACATGCCTGTCTAAATTCCTGGTATGTGCATGTTTGGATGAAGGTGGATGTTCAAGCACCATACTTCCCAATCATATCTCCCTTTTCTCCAGCTCTTTAAGGTTAACAAAGCCCCTTCATCCCCCAAATCCCAGAGAGAGAGAGAGGGAGAGGGAAGCTTCTTGTCCCCATTTTATAGAAGCAGTAAAGGGATCTGCCCCAGGTCATCCAGCTCATGAGCTTTAGAGGTGAGATTTGATTCTAACTCTCCGACCCTGGGCCCAGCACTCTCTCGATCACAAGCACTGTCTCCCAGAAGTCAGAGTCTGATGGGACCCCAGGGGGGGTCTCTTTAAAGTCAAACCTCAGGACAAACTGTCTCGTACAGTAGCTTTGGAAAGTGGGCATGTGGTATCCCTTGAAGTCATGCAGTGATGGGGAGATCCCTATGTCCTAAGGCAGTTCATTGTGTTTTTAGACATGTTGTACTGTGCATAGGTGTGAATGTGAATATGCATCTGCCTTCTCTAATCTGGTCATGTGTGTCTCTACTTACCTGTGAGTCATAGTTATGGATATGTCCTTATGGATGTGTATATGTGTGTATACGTATACACACATCACATATAATGTATATGTGTGTATATGTGTGTGTGTGTGTGTGTGTGTATGCAGTGAGAGAGAGAAAGAGAAAGTCACCTGGATGGGCATCATATTTGTGAATTCGTGTGTGTGTGTGTGTGTGTGTTTTAGATAGCATTAGGGAAAGAAGGCCCAGTCTTGAGAAGTAGCTGGCTGGCACAGTGAATACATTGCTAAACTTGACTTGAAGTTAGGAAAGCCTGAGTTCAAACCTTGTCTCAGACACTTACTGGCTGTATGTTCCTGGGCAATTCACTTAATCTCTCTCAGCCTCAGTTTCTCTATCATCAAATGGGGGTAAGCACAGAACCTACCCCCCTCCCTGCCAGAGTTGTTGGGAGAACTAAATGAGATAACCTACATATAGCATTTTGCAGACCTTAAATGCTCACTGTTAGTAGTATTATTATCAGTCTGGAAGACTTGAAAGAGAAGGCAGCAGGGACTCTTTCTGGGCCACAATTAAGATTCTAACCTGCTCCCCTCTGGATGGTACTGAAGTGCTGACACTGTGGTCTTTGTCACCTGACACTTGCATGGAATCAACCATCTGCTCTAGCAGGAAGGATTCTGGCTGCTCTCAGCCCCGGGAGTGGACTGGGAAATGCCTTAATTATCTGGGACCCTCAGATTGATGAGCCAGCATTAGTGTAACTGTAGTATCCTGCCTGAGGCAGGGCCACCACATGCCAGTGATTAGGCATATCACATGTTGGGGGGGGGGAGGGTAAGCCCCTCCCTGGCCTGAGGACTCTGGTTCTGGGTGGAGATGAAAATAAGGGTAGAACTCAAAGCCAAGCCTGTTGGTACTAGGGTGTCTGTGGTGCCAATCCCCAAAATGAGATGAGTGGGAATCAATCCATTAGCATTTATGAAGTACCTATGTGCCAACACCGTGCTGGGCACTGGAAATCCCCCTGGTTGGGCAGAGATTCATAGCAGGGAAGATGTAACAACATCAAGGCCACCAAACTGCATAGGGAGCTTCAGGAAACTGCCCATCTATCTGAGGCAACTTGTTTCTACCCAATTCAATTCAATGAGAATTGACTAAATGCTTATGTGATATGACAGACAGAGTGGTATGGAGGATGGAGGTCAGGAAAACCTAGGCATTAGCTGTGTGATCAAAGGCAAATCATGTCATCTCTTAGTTCCCCAGCCAACTCTCTAAGACAATTAGTTCCATTTGCTGAAGTGCATTAATAGGGCAGCACTTTTTATACCAGGAATTCCTCCCTCACTGATGACATCATAGGTCTATGCCAGCCCCCTCCAAATGATGATGGATGCACTATCCTCAGTGCTAGAGTCACAAAGATGAAAAACAATGCAATCCCTGCCCTCACAGAGCTTGCAAACTACTAGGAAATATGTGATATCTGCTTGGCCTCTGAGGACTGAAATAATGGGATGAAGTGACAAAAAGGCAGATTTGGGCTTGACATCAGGAAGAACTCTCCAATAATTAGGGTTGTCCCAAAGTGGAATGGGCTACCTCCTGAGGCCATGGGTTCTACCTCCTCGGAGGTCTTCAAGAGAATGTTATATGTAACCACTTATCTGGCATGTTAAAGTCACTGAAGTCCTTTCTAACTCTCAAACTCTATGATTTGGTGGTGTATGCCCAATTATGTATAAAAAGGTCTGATAGGAATGAAAGGAGACATCCAGACAAATACTGTTAAACAAACAAACACAAACAAACAAACAAACAAGTAAATAAATAAGGAGGAGACTTGGAGGGAGAGCACAGAAGACTTCATGGATAAAAAAAGCATATAAACTTGACCTTGATAAATGAGACAGAAGTTCCATCTTACTGGAAACAGCACAAAAAAGGACCCAAACTCAGAAGAAGCTAAGAGAAAATTTGAACCAGGAAAACTAGTACCAACCCCAGTAAATGGACCTGAAACCTTAAAGCACTGAAAAGGGAGTTACATCTGGGTAGATAACAGTAAACAGAAGAAAGCCCCCCAAATAATAAAGAATAATGTAGATTAAGAGCAGCCCAAGAGGTAATTGCAGATGAAAAGAATAACTCTACAGGAAGTACAAGGGGAGCCACAAATAAAATGATTGTTTGACCATAATAACTGCAAGATTGGCTGGAAGAAAGGTTAGAGACTGAAAAAATTGAATAAAAGTTGAAATAAGAGCTCTGGAAGGGAAAAAATGGAAGATGAACAAATACCTTAAAATAGAAGGATAAAATCCTTACTTAAGTATAAAGTACTTCTTGAAAAAATATAGAATGGAGCAATCTGAACTCAGTGACTCAATGAGACAAACAAGAAATATTAGAACAAAACCAAAAGATTGAAAAAATAGACGAACATAAAAGATAAATGATAGCAAAATCAACTGACTTGGTAAACAGGTTAGAGAGTTAATTTAAGAAACACCAAACTTCCTTAAAAAACATGACCAAACATACTCAGAACTTTTAGAATTATAGGACAAGCTGAAAATGGTGGGGGGGGGGGATGCACCAAACACCTTTCAAAAGAAACCCCAAACTGAAAACTGCCAGGAACATTATAGCCAAAATCTAGGGCTTCTAAGTCAAAGGAAAAAGATCCTTCAAGCAGCCAAAAGCAAAGAGTTCAAGTGCCAAACAACCATAGTCAAAATCACAAGAGACTATTTTGCAATTACTTTAGAGGTGGGGGAAAAACCTTATTATACAATATCCTGAAAGGCAAAAGGATAAAGGCTTAAACCAAGAATAACTTTGCAAAATTGGGTATAATGCTATAAGAAAAATGGATCTTCAATAGAATAGAGAACTGCCAAGTTTTCATGATAGCAATAGCAATAAAACAAGATAAAGAAATTGAGAGAATAAGCACAATCAAGAGGAAATACAATTATTACTTTTTCCAAATGATATGATAGTTTATTTAGAGAAACCTAAAGATTTAAATAAAATAATTGAAACAATAACTTCAATAAAAATATCAAACTATCAAATATCAAATAAAATCATCAGCCTTTCTGTATATTGCCAATAAAAACTGGCAAGAAGAAAGTTATTTTAAAATAATTATATAACATATAAAATATTTTAGTGTATCTACCAAAATATACATAAGAAATATGTGAATACAACTGCGAAACATTCTTTTCAGAAATAAAGACAGACAATAATTGGAAAGGCATTCATTGTCTATGGCTAGGATTTGCCAATATGATAAAAATAATAATGCTATCTAAATTACTGACCAAACTAGCAAAGACTTATTTCATAGAACTAGAATTTTTTTTTAAAAAAAAACCTTCATCTAGAGAAACAAAAGACGAAGAATATTAATGGTTACATTTGAATGGTAATTTTTAAAAAGTGGATAGAAAAGAGACCCAGTAGCAGCAAAAACTTGACAAAAAGCTAGTAATCATCAAAACTATTTTATTTTAGTTTAAAGAAAATAGAAAAGCTGATCAGTGAAACAGTTTAGGCTTATAAGAACCAGAGATAAATAAAACACTATCATAGAGTTCTTTAAAAATAATGATCCCCAATACTATAAGGACTCACTATACAATGAAACTGATGGGAAAACTAATTCAGTAAGGAAGAAATTAGGCTTAGATCAACGTATTATCTCATACACCAAGATAAACTCTTAATGGAGACAAGACATATATGAAAGGTTATAACATAAACTTAAGGAACAGAAAAAGAAAAAAAAACTTTCACAATATTCAATAGGGGAAGAGTTCTTGATCAAACAAGGGATAGAGAGCATCAAAGAAGATCAAATGAAATATTTTAATTGTATAAATTGAAAACTTTTTGCACAAACAAAATCAATGTAATGAGAATTAGAAGGAAAATAACTGATTGGGGGAAATCTTTGCAGCAAGTTTCTCTGACAAAGTTCTGATAGCAAAGGTATAGAGGGAAGTGATGTAAATACATAATAAGGATGATTTTCCAACAGAAAATCATGAAAAAGAACATGAACAGGCAGGTTTCAAAGGAAAAAGGCAAGGTATCAGCAACCATATAAAAATTTTCCAAATCACTAATAATATAAGAAATATGAATTAAAGTAACTGTGAAACTTCATCTCAC
The DNA here is from genome assembly GCA_011680675.1 of Gymnobelideus leadbeateri. NCBI lineage: Eukaryota > Metazoa > Chordata > Mammalia > Diprotodontia > Petauridae > Gymnobelideus > Gymnobelideus leadbeateri. The sequence continues at coordinate 113,416 of WOXC01000699.1, read as the reverse complement.
ATTTAACAGATTGGTGAAGATGAAGAAAAAAATGTTAACTGTTGGAGAGGCTATGGAAGGACTGGCACACTAAGGCAGTTTGGTGGAGCCATGAATCCATTTCCACCTAACCATTCTGGAAAGCAATTTGGAACTATGCCCAAAGAGTTGCTAGACTGTGCATATCCTGTGATCCAGACATACCCTACTAGACCTTCACCACAAAGAGATCAGAGAAAGAAGCAAAGGACCTGTGTATACAAACATATTGATAGCAGCTCTTTTTGTTGTACCAAGGAACTAGAAACAATGTCAGTGTCCATCTACTGAGGAATAGCTGAACAAATTATGGTCTATGAATGCATTGGAGTGCTATTATGCTACCTGAAACAATGAAAGAGATGGGACCAGGGCTTCCATACCCTAAATGCCCCATACTCATCTCCCACATTAATTCAGCTAGTAAAATGGCAGAGCTGGGACTGGACTGCAACTTTCTGATCTAAGTTCTTTCCTGAAACCATGTTGTATTAAATGTGGGATGCAATTATTAGTATAATATAAAAAGATTACAAGACTGGGCCATCTTATCCATAATATGAGGAGGTTGAACTAAGTGGCATTTGAAATCTTTTTCCATTCTATATCTATGATCCTGGAATCCTATGACTTCATCTAAAAGTCAAATCAGAGATCCAGATGGGAAGTGCTGCAGGGGATCTGAGAAAAGATCAATCGCTACAGGCCAGAGTAGTTTAGGAATGCTTCCTGGAGGTAGTGACCCTGGAACTGGGCCTTTTAACAATTTGGACTGTCCCCCAATAGAATATGTTGCCTTGAAATGGTTAGCTTGCCATCCATAGCTGTAGGTCTGTTATAGATTGGTAGGCTCTTGATATACTAAGTGACCTCTGCAGGACACAGTAGATAAAGCACTAGACTCAGAGTCAGGAAGAGGTGAATTTGAATGCTGCCTCAGCCACTAGCTGTGTGACCCTGGACAAGTCATTTGATGCCTTTCTGTGCCTCAGTATCCTTATCTGTAAAATGAAGTGGTTGAATGGTCCCTTCCAACTCTGGCTCTGTGATCTCTGTTATTCTGTGACCCAAACTTGAGATTCTCTTCTTTGTAATTCAGTGAAGGACCAGCAAGGTTTGGGAAGGATAAAGCTGGAGTGAGTTGGGGGGGAGGGATGGGGATGGGGCAGGGATTGCAGATGAGGAGAATGGTATGAGGTAGGGAAAGTACAAGGCACACCTTGGGGCTTTGGAGAGCTGTGTGGGTCATTTCCCCAAGGGCTGGATATGCTTCCCCCCTTCCCAGTAATTTCCAAAGCTTCAGTGACCTCTTCCTGAAGCCCATGAGGCTGGATGATGAAGGTGGACTTCATACCCCTAGTTCCTAATCACACCACATTAAAATTAAGCTCCTGCTTCATGGCAGGTATTTCTGAGGATTATTCTATATTTTAATTTTGTTTCTATTGGAAAGATACAGATGAAATATCTCCTAATTAGATAGAAATATCCCCCTAAAGACATCTATCAACCCTTTCTATTAATATGGGCAATTACAAGTAGGCAAAATCAATGTAAAGTAAGTCTTTAATTAATTACATAGACACAGGGTGGAAATGTCTCCTCTCTTTCCCTCACTTCCCAACACTTGCTGGATAGCCATCAAACATGACGTCACTTAGAGGTGTTGGTAGTGGGAGGTGCACTTCAGGAATAATGCTGGTTGTTCCGGCACAATGGAAGGAACATAGACCCTTGAGTTAGTAGGCATACATCCAGTTCCCTTGAGTCAGTAGGCATATATTCAGCTTTCTCCTCTGACAGCCTTTGAGTGGGAGAGAAGCTGGTACCCTTGTTCTAGCTATTGGCCTCAACTTCCATCTTCCTTTCCCACAGATCAATGCTCTGCCTTCCTGATGGAGGTAATGTATCCATCATTGGGCTTCCATGATCAAAGTCTTTTGTCCACCTTAAAGTGCCATAGAAACATGAGTTATTATTAGTGTGCAAAACAAAGCCATTTCTAGAGCCTTATGTTCAGAATTGCTGATGCAAAAAGTAAAAATGGCACAATGCCTAGTCTCAAAGACCCAAAGTTCCATACCCCAGGCCAGCATATCAGTCAAATTTCTGTGTCTGTATCTAATGGCCAATACTGTTGGGAAGATGACTCAAACCACCTGTGAAAATCATTGTCTAAACTCCTGTGTTGGCTTAGGGAGAACTCAAACTGTGTATTTACTAGGACTCTTGGGTCCAAAGAGATCATCTGTGTCAGTGACATTAGGGCTATAGGAAAGCAATGGGTCTGCAGCCTCTTGGTAGACATTTGTTACATATAATTCTCTTGTTGTTATGTACTCTTCATTTGCTTATCAATGGTCTGCCCAATGAAAACACTGCATGTAGTATCTAAGCAGGGCTGTCTTTTGCTAAAAGTCATTTGTCATGTTACTGAGGCTTAATGAAATATAGTGAATTTAAGAAAGCAGTGGGTTTTGGCCAGTAGTTGAGCTGATTTTTATTGGGTAAACCCCTGAATTCATATGCCTTTGCTGTCAGTGATGTCTTATAGAGAAACACAGAGCTGAAGGATGGAACTTAGACAACACTTCTGCCCAGTAGGAAGGTTTGGAAGTGCCATGGTGAGCATAGGACCCCGAGGACCTCCAAGTCCTTTCTGTAGAACGGACTATCTGGTGAGTGATTGTCAATACTACCCAGTGGTTAAATGTTATTATATATGGGAGAAGGAAAAGGCAAACCATTCCAATGTCTTTCCTAAGAGAACCCCAAATGGGCTTATGAGGAGTAGGACCTGACTGAAATGATGGAACAACAAAAATATATCCTGTATTTACTTATCTTTGTGCTGCTTCTATCCCTCCCATACCATGTTAGCTCCTTGAGGGTAAGGAATTTGTTTTTGCCAGATTGTGAAGGGTCTTTAATGCTAGGCTAAGGAGTTCATATTTTATTCTACATGCAGTGGAGAGCTGCCAAAGGTTTGTCAGCAGGGGAATAGCATCGACATGTATTGTGAAGATGTTTTCAATAATGTGAAGTGTGGAAGGGAGAGGGGAGGGAAGGAGGGAGGCCAGTTAGAAGACTAGACTATTGCAAGAGTAATAGTCCAGGGAAGTGTAAATAAGGGCCCTTCTTAGAGTGGTAGCCAAGGGAATAGAGAAGAGGGGATGGGTGAAAGAGATTCTGTGTAAGTAGAATCTAGTAGACTTGACCACAGATTGGATTGAGGAATGAGGGAGAGGGAGAGTCTGAGATAGACCAGAGACAGTCACACAGCTGAGCTGGACACCTTCGAGATCAATATCTAGCTTGACTCCTTCAACTGGTAGAAGGCTCAGACTCAGAGACTTTTAGACTGATGGTCTAGAGAAATCTCAGAACACCCCTTTACTCTGTCCTCCATATGCTTTGCTTCCCAGGGAAGGTATCAATATTCCACTTGATGCCTGCTTTTCTAGAGGTGAGGGAGCTGGTGTGATGTAAAGTGCCGGGGTGGGGGGGGAGGAATAAGACAAATAATGAAGAATTATAGCTACTGCTAAGAGATAAAGGGAAGCAGGGGTCCAGAGGGAGGGAGGGTTACCTCAAAATGGAACCTCAAAGCTTAACACCAGCTGACATTGTACCACCTCCTTATGAAGAGGAAGCTTCCCTGTAAAGCATAAGATCATCAGCACCTTCGCCAAAATGCCCAGAAATCTCACTAGTAGCCCTAGAAGAGATCAATCAACAAATAGATCTTAAACACCTACTAAGCGCTGGGTACTGTGCTAGGTGCCAGTGAAATAGTCCTTGCTCTTTAAAAGCTTACATTCTACCGGGAGGATTGGTGGGGAGGGGTGGTGATACATCCTGGATCAGTGCCCACCCCCACTCCAGATAAGGAGGTGAAGACGCCATCCTCATCTGATCAACCTCTCCACTCTCTCCCCTCCACTCTGTGCCAGTGGGAACAAATTGCTGCAAATGCACAGGATTCCAGTTGTTGGATTCACATCAAGCTACAGTTCCACCAGATCTAAAAATCCTGTTAATTTATGTGTCTCTTAATGAGCCTCATTTCAATACTGCCAACTTTTCTCCTGTTTAATATTCAACATTGACAGTCATTAAGGCACCTCATCTCCCACCCCCCAACCCCATCAGCTTGTGCGATTTTTTCTTCCACACTGAGGGGATCAAAAAACCATTTGAGGATGAGGGTTTCAGCATCTGCTCTCCCCTTGACCCCTCACTTCCCTCCAGTTGAAGTTCATCCCAATCATAGACCATTCAAAGCTGTCAGGCACTGTAGAGATCATTTTGTCTCATTTCTCCCTTTTTTGTAGAGGAGAGGTGCAGCAACCCCCTCAATCACACAACTAGAAGAGCTAGAAGGCATCCTTTGAGATGATCTAGTTCGACTCCTAAAATCTGCCAAATGAAGGGAAGTGACTTACCCAAGATCACACAGCAAGTGTTGATGTCACCTGAGGTCTGCTGGGGGACCAGAATCACCAGGGGTGCAAACTCAGTCCCTGGCATCATTGTAATATAATAATAATAGCTAACATTTATAAAACTCCTTACAAATATTATCTAATTTTTTATCCTCAAAACAACCCAGCGTGGTAGGTGCTGTTATTATCCCCACTTTACAGATGAAGAAACTGTGGCAGTTAGAAGTTATTATGTGACTCACCTATGAGCACACAGGCAAGAGTCTGAGGTAGGATTTGAACTTAGGTCTCACCTGACTCCAGGTCCAATGCTCTATCGACTGCACTATGCCTTTTCTTCTAAACTCCCAGACCAACTAGTTCAGCCTCACTCTACAGATGAGGAAACTGAATCCCAGAGAGGGGAAGCTCTGTTCTAATATTACACAGCTGCTCAGCATATCCCCTAGGCAGCTGGGAGACATGGGGGCAGAGCTTGGGAGAGAAGTCTGGACCAGAGATATAGACCTGAGAGTTATCTGCAGAGAGACTGTAGTTGAGGCCATAAGGACCATTGAGATTGCCAAGTGAGAGATTGGAGAGAAAAGAAGAAAAGCCCTTGGGAAATGCCTACACTAGTCAGAGTGGGAAGGGGGTAGGAGAGACCCCAGGAAGTAGGCACAAGTTCTCCATCTTGGGTGCTTTTTTCTCTTTTTCTATTTGCAAGGCACAGAAACTGTACCCTTAATGGGGGGAGGGGGAAAGGGAGAGGGAGCATGGGAGAAGGTGTTGGTGGGTGGAAATCAGGCTATCTTTTTTTTTTTTTTTTGCTTTTTTCTTTGGAGGGGGAAGGCAGGGCAATTGGGGTTAAGTGACTTGCCCAGGGTCACACAGCTGGTAAATGTTAAGTGTCTGAGGCTAGATTTGAACTCAAAGGTCCTCCTGACTCCAGGGCCAGTGCTCTATTCACTGCACCATCTAGCTATCTTTTTATCAGGCTATCTTTTACAAATTCACTACCTACCAAAGCATGCCTTTTCATTGTAGGGCAGCTCTCACTATTAGGATTTTTTTTCCTTCCAGTGAAATCTGACTCTCTCAACTTTCACCCATTGCCCCCACTTAACCCTTTGGAGGAAAATAAGCCTAATCTTTCTTATTCAAAATGTATTTCTATTTAGCAAACCTGCATAGTAAGTACTTTTATTGTCTCCATCTTACAAATGTGAAAACTGAAGCTCAGACACATTAAATGATTTCCCTGGGATCAAACAGTTAGCAAATGCCTGAGGAGGGTGGACTAGATGACCCCTAAGATCTCTTTGGCTCTACAGGGATGATCCTACGTAATCCACTTTTGTAAGACTGTGTTTTCATTCAACCGTGTGTGATTGAACAAATGAATTTGTTTTAAACCAGTATTGTCCTTTCTACCCAATCTCTCCACTTGCAAAGGAAACCAAAGGTTTGCTGATTGAGATGGTTTCAATTCTCTTTTTGTTTCCTTGCTGTGGCATCTGATTTACCTCATTTAAACTTTCTCAGGCAATACTAATAGTCTGTATCCATTTCTGTTATTTTGTCTTTGTTTTCAGGGTCAGTTGCTTCTTTTAACAGGTCAGATTGATAATACCTTAATCGAGTGTCTCTCTTCTGGTTTTTATTCTTTTTTTCCAATGAAAAATCAATTTTGATCTTTGCTCTAACAAATCAGTGGTTTTACTATTCACAGACGGATGATTTAGGAATAAATCCCTGTAATCAGACATTTCCCATCTTTTAAAATATAATCAATTTCATTTCGTGTGATCACACTTGACTGGCTCACCATGACTGGGTACCTTCCAACTCTTTTTCAAGAAAATGTTTTTGGAGGAACCCCAATCCAACTCAACTCAACAAACATTTGTTAAATACTTACTATGTTCTAGGTACTAGAGATATAGACAAAAAGGAAGCAGACCCTGCCCTTACAGAGCTTACAATCTACTCAGCAGTAAAACAAAGGAACTGACATCTAAGGGCCCTTCCTGTTCTAAATCTATGCTCCTCAGTATATTGTGGGAGGGGAAAATGTTCACATTCAAGTAAATGCAAAACATAAAGTAAACCCATAAAATAATTTGGGGGAGGGAGCTGCACTAATAATTTGACTCAGGCAGACTAAGATTCACTCTTTGGAAGAGCCTAATCCCTAGGAGAAGGGATTTGTGGTGTCCAGCAGGAAATCTCTTCAATAAAGCTTAGCTATGGCTTATATCTAAGATGTCCCAAAAAGTGATGAACAGGATCAGGGTTAAGGTTAAAGACAACAGTTTGTTTGTTTTTTTCTAGAAAGGTACACATTATACAGATTGTAGATTCAGCTAATGGAAAGCTATTTATTTCCTTCATGCCAAAAGAAATGCTTAAAACACAAAAGACTCATAAGCATGAATTAACAAATGCTTAAAATTTGAGACAATAAGCCACCACTCTTAATAGGCTCTTAATAGTGATAAAAACTCCCAGGATATTTGTGAGACCTCTGTACACATTAACCTTGACTCTATCCTGTCCACACAGTCAATGAAAGTCCACATCGTCTGACCAGCCAATCACACATGCTCAGCCTCCCAGCAGAAGCCATCTTCTCTTCCAAGAAGGGTTTTTAAGGTGCAGGGTTATCTCCTTCTGGGCAAGCATCACATAGTTCAATGACTTTAGACCTCTTAAGCTCACAAGTCTAGAAGCATCAGTCTTAGGATCACTATTTGGTCACCTGTGCTTAGGGGAAAAATACAAAGCAGAAAAGCAGCTGGGCACTTGAGAGGGAATCTCAGGCTTACACAGGCAGTCACATGTACTCACTGCCCATGAGTATGCAGATGCCAGAGGAAGAAGAGTAAGATTTCTCTCACAAATCCTCGCTGAAAGTCCAAGGGAGAGCTGGTATTGCCTGTGTCCCAACAAAGAAGGACCTTTTGGTTTCCATGGTTCTAGTCATGGATCTTGTTTCCCTCTTATTTCCCTCTGCCTCATTTAGTAGAGATCTTCCCAGGGTTCTCTGAACTCCTCCTATCTGTCATTCATTACAGCTCAAAAATATTCCAGCCCATCCCCATAGTGCAGTTAGCTCAGTAATTGCCCAGTTGACCGGCCCCCACCCTGTCTCCAGTTCTTTGCTACCACAAAGACTGCTATGAATGCAGGATGTATGCAGATGGGGGAGGGAGTATGGCTCTTAACCTCAGGGGTTTAGGACCTGAGCTGGAAGTGGGGAATGGGTAGGCTGCATTGGAAACTGGATCTTTACCCTTGACGTCAGGGTTCAGCCCATTGCTGTGACTCATTGATGGACCCCTTCCTCCCCCTCCCTGATGGCTTCTGCCTTTTTTCATCATCCTAATTAGGGAAAACAGATTGAAAGTCAGAGCACAGTGCTTCTGGTGTCCAGCAGCCCACACTAATGCACTTTCTGGCTTGGTTTAGGGAGGACCTGGACTGAAGTCACTGGGGAAAGGTTCTCTGGGGACTAGCAAAGCCTCCTTCAGGTGTACTCAAACTCAAGGCCAGGTATTCTCTGAGGTGGCATCCTCATCTGTGCATGGGTGAGCTTGAGACCAGGTCAGGGGTCATTTGGAGCCAAGAGCAGGTTTGAGATGAGAATCAGGGAGAAATGTCCAAGGGATCCTAGGGGAAAAGCCAGGCCAGCTCCAGAATTGTAAAAGAGGATCTCTCCCTTTCTCCCACTCTTTGGTTAACAAAGGAAGTTCGGGGGCTGAGAGGACAGCAGATAACTGCCCCTTCCCACCCCCATCCTCTTAAAGTTGGCACTTGTTTCTGAGAAACAAGATTTTCTCTTTTCTCCCTGATAATTGAACTAAAACTTAGACTGACTTGGACCAACTGAGGGAAGAAGCCCAGAAGACAAGAGTTGATAAGCTCCCCCCACACCCAATCAAAGAATATTCCATCCAGAAGCCAATTCAACAATTCCATTCTATAGAATGACATTTTTGACAAATAGAAAATGTCAGAGTTGGGAGGGCCTTTAGGATAGGGAATGTGAGAGCTAAGAGGAGCTTCAGAGATTCATTACATACCCTGATCTCATCATTTTGGAGGTGATGATAGAGATGCCCAAATTTGTTCAAGGCTCTCAGAAAGTCAGTGTCAAGAGCCTTCATTTAAGCCCTCGTCTTTTGACTCTTGGCTCAAGCTCTTTCTACACTCCTCTATTCTTTCAGTCTGTCTCTGTCTCTCTTACTCTTCCCCCTCTCCCTCCCTCCTTCCTTCTCTCTCAAAAAGGAGAACTACAATTTTCCCTGAATGATTGATGAGCCTTCTGGCCAATTACCAGGCTAAGTGCCCTCCCTGGGAGATCAGTTCCCAGAAAGTACTAGGAGTGCTGGGGAGGCAGCCTGGGCCAGGCCAGCCCAGCCCAGCCTCAAGAGGGCAGCTCCCTTGGGCCCTGGGCCCTGGTGCAGAGGAAGCAGGTTTACCGTCTATTTCTGCCAGACAGGCTGTCTTCTCTGCAAAACAAATTGGATTAGGGAGCCCTCATCCAGCCGCCCCTTTGTCTGGCCCTGTCCAGCCCAGCCCAGGCTGGGATGGATGGGATCTAATCAAGCAATCCCCTTCACTTCCCCTCTCCCTCAGCCAGGAAGATGAGGGCCTGTTTGGCAGCAGCTTCCTCCTCCTCCAACCTATCTTTCCTGTTCCAAGGAACAAATAGCCCCAGTCAGCATTCCCCACAGAAAGAGTCTGGCCTGGGAGCCAGGACACCCAGGCTTGAATCCAAGCTCTACTGGTCCTTTGCTGCATGACCCTGAGCAAGCCCCTTCCCTTCTCTGGACCTCAGTTTCCTCAAAGAGGAAGTCAGACCAGCTGATGAACAAATCTTTCATCTCCAAGTCCTATGAGTATATAGATTGCCATAGGACCATGAAAAAAAAATCGTTTCCTTTCTCTAGGACTCAATTTTCCCATCTGACACCTGGAGATAATGATGGCCAATTCCTTTCCTCCTACCACTGCTACACAGGACTTATGAGCATCAGATGAGAGGATGAACGGAAAAAATTTGGAGTCATCACTGGAGTGTCGGGTCTATTTTTATTATGAGCTGAGGTCAATACTGGAGTTGATGTTTTAGGTATTTTTTTCCCACCTGAGAGGCAGGTAGTGAAGGCATTGCCATCATCTTTATGTTACAAATGAGAAGACTGAAACCTAGAAAAGTGAAAATGACTTGGTAGGGATTAGAGTATTTGAAGCTGGGAGGGATATGGTCAGGGTCTTGAAGGATTCAAAGGGCTATCAGTCTCTCATCCTGGCTGCAACAAGCATAGGTTATGCCAGTCTAACCAGATTTCCTGATGTCACAGGGTTACTGAATGGATAGATGAGAGGGATACTATCAATGTAGTTTACACAGATTTTAGGAAAGGGTTTGGAGAGAGTAGCTCGTGCTAGTTTTGTGAACATGGTGGAAAATGTGAGTAAGAATCTAAATGATAAGAATTGCTTAAATAGTCCAGAACCAAAGGATGGTTCTTAATAGTTGGATGTCAGCTTGAAAGGAAGTCTTCAGTGGAGTGCCCCAGGAATCTGTGCTTGATTCTGTGATGTTTAAACTTGTCATCAATGACTTAAAAACACATATGGCATGGTTGATGGATTTACAATTAACAGAAAGCTGAGAACGACAGCTAACACACAGGGTGGATCCCAAAATGTCCTGACAGGCTCAAGCATTGGACTTAAATCTAGTAGGATGGAATTCAATGAGAATACATGTGAAGTCTTAGGCATGGTTCGAAAACCCCCCACCAACTTTGCATGGAGAAGAAGAGTTGGATGGGGAAAGACCTGGAGATTTGGGAGGATTGTGAGCTGGCTATGAGAGAGCAGGGTGACAGACAAAAGAACCTGAGATGATCTTGTGCTGCATAGAGTCCTCCATTTGGAACTAGAAGGGGCCTTAGAAACTATCAAATGCAATCCTTTGACAGATGAGGAGACAGGTACAGAGAAATGAAATGACTTGATAGGCATTATAGGATTGGAGACTAGACTAGACTGTGACTTACCCAGGGTCACAAAGTTTGTTCAGTGTCTGAGGCAGGATTTGAACCCAGGTCTTCCTACCATCCAGCCTGAGCTTAGCTCAGGAAGGAAACAAGAAGGGCTCCCTGGAGTGTTGTGGTCTCTAGATTTAGAAGACATGAGACAGTCAAGTTGTGCGATGAATAGGACACTGGAATTGGGATCAGAAAGGCCTCCCATCAAATTCTGCCTCTGCTATTTACTAGCTGTGTATAGCCCTGGGCATTCAATAATAGCTAGTATTTATATAGTGCTCTAGGGTTTTGCTAACCATTTTACAAATGATCCTTTATAATAGCCCTGGGAAGTAAGTGCTATTATTATCCCCATTTTATAGTTGAGGAAACTGAGACAGGCAGCAGTTAAGTGACTTGTCCAGGATCACATAGGCACTAAGTGTCTCAGATCAGATTTGAACTCCATGCCCAGCTCTCCATCCCCTGTGTCACCTGGCTTCCTGCCACCTAACCTTTTTCAGACTCAGTTTCTTCATCTGTAGAATGGGAATAGTACCTTCTACATAAGATTATTGTGACTGTCTAGTAAGATAATGCATGGATCTCCATGTGACCTTTAAGGCAGTGTTGTACAAATACTATCTATTATTATTGTTGTACCTTCTTCTGGAGCCCCTAGCCCTGCAGAACTTAAAAGCTGTGGTGTTCTGGGCTCTAGAGTCTGGATCTTGAGGTATTTTAAAACAAAGAATTGTGGGGCAGCTAGGTGGTGCAGTGAATAGAGCACCAGCCCTAGAGTCAGGAGGACCTGACTTCAAATCTGACCTCAGACACTTGACACACTTACTAGCTGTGTGACCTTGGACAAGTCACTTAACCCCAATTGCCTTGCCTTCCCCCCCTACCAAAAAAAAGAAGTGGCAGAATTAAAACAAGTTTTAATTTGTGGAACCCCATTCTCCTGTAGAATGGAAGAGCAGTGGAATTCTGGGTTCTGATTCTGGAACCCAAGACCCTCTGGAAGGCAAAAGCTGCCAAGTCTCCAGATTCAAGTTCCTAAGACCCCCCTCAAGAACTTAGGAGTTGCAGAAGTTCCAGAGGACTCCGGGGCATGCCGAGGAAGGTGCCAGTCTAGGCTTTCATCCCAGAGCAGTTGCCGATGAGTCACTGGATACAGGAAAAGTCAGTGCCCAACTCTGGGAACTCTGCCTGCCTTTCCGTTAAATCAGGACGTAGCTACTGACAGATGAGGATGGTGCCAGGACTGGAATGTCTGGAAGTGGCACTGTCAGGTATACTCTACTTCCCCCTTCCCTCTCCCAGCCCCTCCCCAATTATCCACATCTGCCATTGCTCAGGACCTGACGACAGCTTGAGTCAATCAAGGGAGAGATTCTTTTCTTCACTTCGAGCTGGACCAGAGATCAAAAGAAGCCTTGATTTTCAGAGCTAGAGAGATTGAGACCTGCCCTCTCCTCCCTGGGTTCCTACACTCCCTTTTTGGGGGCCAGACTTGAGGTTTCCTCCATCTAATGAACTCCTGGTGTGGAAATGCCTTCCACTGATGAAAACTTAATCGCCTGGGACACAGAGGTGAAGGGACTTGTCCAGGGTCACATAGTCAATATGTGTTAGACTTGGAACTTGAACTCCACTCCCTAATCCACATTCTACACAGCTGCCTAAGTAGCAGCAGCAGCAACTACAATAACACTAGCAATGTCAGACAATAATTATATATTGCCTCAAGGTTTGCAAATCACTTTACATGGGTCATCTCTTTTGATCCTCACAACCCTGTGACGTAGGTGATAGCATTACCATCTCCATTTTACAGATAAGCCAACTGTGGCCTATGAGAGGTTAAGTGACTTACCCAAAGTCACACAGTATCTGAGGCAGGACTCAAACTTAGATCTTGCTGATTCCAAGTCTGGCACTCTGGCTACTGCGCCACCTAAGACATTAGTCTGTTACGTTATCCCACTCAAAAACCTTTAGTGACTCCCTGGTGCCTCTGGGATGCAAAATCTACTCCACAGGCTGCTGGTGTTGTAGACATCTCTTACATCTCTCCACATCTCTCACATCACTTCCATCCACAAACTACAATTCGTCAGATTGGCTCATTACCAGCCCCTTCAACTCAGGCTCCCATCATCTTTTACCAAAGTGCCTTTGTATGTGCAGGGTTATCTTCTTAGATCCAATTTCTACAAGAGTCAGCTGGGGCAACATTCATTCCTTCACTTGTTAGGGTTCCTTCCTGAGACATTGTTTCCCCCAGTAGAATGAAAGATCCTTGAGCCCTTTTGGTTCTTGTCTTTGTATCTCCAGTATAACAGATGCATAATAAATATTGGTTTAATTGGATTGAATTCTCTTCTCTGGGTAGATGGGAAAAAATGGAAAGAGTCACAATCCCTTACAGAGATGATATGAAGGTCAAGTGAGAAAAGAGATAAAAATGCATCCATAAAGTTAAAAACCTGCAAAATGGACTGTGTCTGGGTGATGCAGGTAGGCACAGTGTACAACGAGCCACCACTCCGGGCTGAGGGGAAACAGAAAAGGAGGAAGCCTTACGTATAAGACCAGGGTACAAATCCCAGTCTGCCTGAGCTGTTGAAAGTTGGAGCTCACTCATCCACAAAGCAGCCTGTTCTACATGTAAGCAATCCTAATTGTTAGGACATTTTTCAGTACATTGAGCTGAATTCTGATTTCCTGTAACTTTCTCCCCCACCCCCACCCTCATTTCTAGCTCTGCCCCGAAACTAGGCAGAACAAGCTAGACATGTTCCTCTACCCCATTCAAACTTTTTCAGTGTTTGACAACAGCAACTAAGCCCTCTCCCTTGATCAATATTTATTCCCCAGACCTTAAATTGGGGCTTGTGTAATCTCATTGCCAGACCCTTTAGAAGGGTGAAGCTTCTCAGGTAGGGCAAACCTAGATGGTTATTTGTTGGGAAATAGTGGAAGAGATCAAAGTCTCAGGTAGCAGTCAGATTTGATGCCCTCTGGGGTCCCCTCCAACCCTCACCTTCTACGGTTCCAAGGCCTCAAAATATTATCAGTTTCTTTAGGGGACGAGGAGAAAGGGCAATGAGTCCATGAAAGAATTATCCACAGATGAATCCTCTATTCATATTGGCAAAAACCAGCCACTGGGAAGATGATCACCAGAAACATGCTATCACATCTCAAACAGCCTTCGATTTACTCTGGGTTTGTCTCCTTTAGGCCCCTGGGCCTCTGATCATTTGAGCTGAACCAGTTTCCCCCCATGGCCACAGCAATGCAGTCAGACTGTATCCCAAAACAGGCAGATCCGCTCAAGACAAGCTCAGCTCTAGCCGTCTGACGGGCAGATTTTCAGCTGGTGGGTGGTTGGTTTTCATTAACAGTGAGGAGAAAATTACAGGGGGCCCAAGAGAATGCTAATGAAACAGCTTCGTTAGCTTTCTTGGTGCGGAGAATACAAAAGTGGAACGTTTGTTCCCAGGGCCTCTGCGGCAGGGTCTTTGCCCTCACTTCCAATGGTACCATTATGGGCAGTGGAGGACTGGAACCAAGTAATTTGGGGAAATATCTGCATGTTTGAAGGATGCTTTGGTTGCAGAAATGTTGCTGTGTGATTTCTTCCATCTTCTTTTCCAGGCCGTGAAGGAAAAGGACCTATTTGTTCTGGGCTGCAGCAATGCCAGCTGCATTCAATCAGCTGAAAAGCTGTAAGCTATAAACCTTCTTCCCTGGCTGGCTCTGAGGAGAAGGGGGGGGGGGGGGGGCTGGGAGGCAGGCCATAAACATCCATCAGGATAATGCAGAGATGAGCTGCGTTTGAATCACCATCCCCACAATCGACCAATCACTCATCCCCTGGCATTTACGACACATCTCATTCCCCTGGTCCTTAAGGACAATTGATTTTTCCTGATTCCATTAGCATAGCAGCTCCAAAACCACTGCAGTGCAATATTTCTGGAAAGTTCCGATGGCCAGCTGGGTGCTGTGCTGTGACCAGCAAAATGGAGCTGCAATGGCCAGGGGCTGCTTTGGCCTCCCTTCACAGCTGCTCCTACTGATGATTCCTCTCTGTCTCACCCCCAGACTGCAGGAAGAACAGTGAGTGACTGGAGGTGGGGGTGTGAGGAATCAGAGATCATAGCATTTACAGAAGGACCTTAGAGATTATCTGGTCCCACCCATTATTTTGCAGAAGAGGAAACTGAGGCCCAGAGATTTACTCAAGGTCACAAAGTGACCCAGAGGTACAGCTGGGATTCAATACCAAATACCCTGATCCCAAATTCAGCTCTCTTCCCACCATACCTCACTGCTTCTAATTGGTATCAGATACAAAACTCACCCATCCCTAAAATGCCACCAAACTCAGCATAAGAACACTGGACTGGGAGTCAGGAAATCAGAGTTCGAGACCTAATTTGCCATATATGAGCCACAAACCTTGGTAACATAATTTCTGTTCTTGGAGACCTCAGTTTCCTCATCTGTAAAATGCTACTTGTCCTATCTAGATACAGAGCTATTGAGCATGCTAAAAAGGAGTTGGCTTAGGATATTGGGTTTGGAGTGAGAGAACCTAGGTTCAAAATCAGGATCCACTTTGTTCTATCTATGTGTACTTGGGCAAGTCCCTTCACATCCCCAGATTTCTATTTCCCTGCCATGAAATGAGGACAAGATTTTGAGGTGTGGTGATAGGATTCCAGATGAGACACAAAGGGCTATAAAAATGATGAGGCCAGCTTATGGTCCTGCAAGGTCTTAAAATTCACAAAGCCCTTTCCTCACAGTCTTGAGAAGTGGGAAGTTCAAGTATCATCATCCCCGTTTTCCAAAAGAGGATCAGAGAAGAAAGAACTTGCAGCCCAGTAAATGGCAGAAACAGGATTTGAACATGAGTCTTTTGACTGTGAGTTTGGCCTTCTTCCTGAAGCTCTCTGTGCTATTGTTATTACAGTCATTATCCTATACGAACTTAAACAAGCAGGCATTTCAAGAGGAGATGCTTGTTCAGCAGTCTCCTGATATTATTGAGAGGGCTTTGTGACTCTGGTGAATCATCTCATTTGGTGAAATGAAATGTCTTCAGAGCTTACCATCACACCCATTGTGTCCCTCTGCCCACCTTTGTAACCTGAGAATGTGAAGCTTGACTGTTTCTGATTCCTCGATAAACAAACAAGAAGGCTGTAAAGTGGCTCTTAAAAAGAATATGGAATCGAAGGAGCATACATTTAAAGATGGAATAAAGGAAGGCTGGAAACCAGCATTTATTGAGTCCTTACTATATGCCAGATACTGTACTAAGGGTTTACAAATATTATCTCTTTTGATCCTCACAACTACTCTGGGAGGCAGATGCTATTTAAAACCCCCATTTTATGATTGAGGAAACTGTGCCAGACAGAGGTCAAATGATTTGCCCAAGGTCGAACAGCTAGTAGGTGTCTGATGTCACAGTTGATTTCAGATCCTACTGACTCCAGGCTCAGTACTTGCACATTCTATTTACTCTACCACCTAATCACCTCATTTGAACAGATAGAGAAACTGAAGTCCAGAAAGGGAAAATTACTTTCCCAAGGTCACACACCTAGAAAATAGAAGTTCTGGAATCTGAAACCTACTCCTTTGACTCTAAATCTACCACAATGCATGAAAACCAAGTGTCTTTATTAGTAACACCAAAAATCCAAATATGGCTTCCTATTTCCTCTCACAAGTAGGGTATGAAGAATTGAAAAGATTTTAGGGAGTGGAATGGAGAGACTCCTGGAATCCTGAGCCATAAGAAGACTTTTCACCAGAGTGACAGAACCTAAAGCTTTCCAAACTCTTGTACGTTGTGCTGTTGGATGCTTGTTTGCCTGTTTAGAGCAATCCTAAATTGAATTTAAAGCCAATCCCTGTCTATCTGGTGAATGAAGAGGAATTGTTCTCCAGAGAGAAAGAGGATGGGGGGAGGGGTAGGAAGGAGAAAGGGGGAGGGAATGAGAGAAAAAACAGGAGAAAGAGAGGGAGAGGGAGTAGGAAGTGGAAGGGGAAGGCTTACAAGGGGAAGAGGAGAGAGATGATCATGTTAACTCCATCTCTGCTGAGGCCTGTGCAGGGCTTGCCTCTCCCAGGATTCTTTCTCAGAAATATTGTGATGGAATGGGTGTAGTGTGAGGGAGAAGAGAGAATGAGGAGTGGGAGGAAGAAGAAGGAAGACTGAGAGAGAAAAGAATGAGAGCAGAGGGGAATAGGGGAAAACAGAGAGCTTCACTCAGTGTAAACAGGGTAATGCAGGAACTGTCTGTGGTGCTGATCAAGACCTATGCTCATGGGGAGAAAACTGGTAAAGAAACCGAAGTTTCAGGGGTGGGGTGGGGGTTAGGGGACAAACTCAGAATAACAGTGAGGATCACTTAGATGGAGAAAACTTCACCCTAGGAGTCAGAAAATCTGGGTCCTAATTCTGACTCTCTGTCTATCTGGCTGTACAACCTTGGTCAAGTCTCTTCCTCTTGATGGGCTTCAATTCTCTAAATGTCAGGTGAGAACTATCCACTGTCCTGCCTCCCTCCCAGGGACCATTCATGAACTAATGGACATGAAGAAAATTCAGAGAGTACACAGTGCCATACAAAAGAGGCATGTTGTTCCTATTCATTAATTTTGTGTCTGAGGCATTCAGTAGCCTGTCTCTTCTCAGGCAGCTGAAGGTGCTGGGAATAGTTTAAAGGAAAGACTTTTCTGACATAAGTTCGAGAATCAGGGCCTATGGTCTCCCCCACCCATGAAGTATTATTGTGGGAGTGGGGAAGAGGTGAAGATGAGTGGCCATTTTACATAGTGCCCTATTGGTTAAGGAAGGAAAGCAAAGAGGCAGGGGTAGAGGAGGGACGTGGGAGCGGACAGAGCACTGGATGCTCCCACATAATAGCTCTTCAAGTGTCTGAAAATGAATATTTTTCCTCCCTAAGTCTTCTCTTCTGAAAGCTCAACATTGCCAGTTCATCTAAGCAGTTCCTATAAGGCAAGAGCTTAAGCCCCTCACCATCCTGGTCACCCTTAACTATCTCTTACCAGGTTATCATTCAAAAATCATTTATTCAATTCCTATTTCAGATTCATATTGACCTGGTCATCTAACCAAGAGGCAAGCCAGTAGCTGTCCCAGGTCCTGCCTCTTTCATCAAAGCACCTCCTTGATGCCCCCCTTTATTTGGAGGGGAGAAGGCAAGGCAATTTGTGCTAAATGACTTACCTGAGGTCACACAGCTAATGTCAAGTATCTGAGGCTGGATTTGAACTCAGGTCCTTCTGACTCCAGGGCCAATGCTCTATTCACTTTATCACCTAACTGCCCCTTGATGCTCTTACCTAAGTGTCCTGAGGGGCCTCGTGTTTACCTTGAAAAAAGTTTAGTATTCAAAACAGGTTCAAGTCAATTTTCATCAGCTGTCCATCATGCCTTGAGGGATCTCCCTCTTCATCTCCACCTTCTACCTTCCCTGGTTTCCTTCAAGTCTCAGCTAAATCATACCTTCTTCAAGAAATTTCTCCCAGTCCTCCTTAATCTTAGTACCTTCTCAACTTGGCCTCAATTTATTTGTATCTATTTGTTTGTAAGTTGTCTCTCCATTAGACCATGAGCTCCTTGAGAGCAAAGACTGTTGGGGGGGGGGGTTTGCCTTTGTATCCTCAGCACTTTACACAGTGCCTGGCACACAGTAGGTGCTAAGTAAAAGCTAGTTGACTGACTCAGTACCATGTGACATTTGCTGTGCAAGGTGCTGGTGATACAAAGACAAATGAAATGAACTGGCATCAAGGAATTTACATTCTATTGGGAGAAATGACCTGTCCACATAAGTACATGCAAAGAAAATTCAAGGCAATCTTTTGGGCAATGTAAGCCCTAGTAGCTGGGGGCACCAGGAAAAGTCTCATGTAGGTAGTATCACCTAAAGTGAACTTTGAAGGAAGCTAAGGCTTCTATAGGCAAAGATGAGAAGAAAATAAATTTCAGAAATGTCGAAGCCTTTTCAAAGCACTACCTGCAAGTGAACATGACACTTTAGATGTGGTCTGACCAGGGCAGAAGAAAGTAACATGACCCCCCCTCTCGACTTTCCTGGAAGCTATGCTCCTTTCAAGCAGCCTAGGATCACATTCACTTTCTTGGCTGTCCTGTTATGCTATTGACTCTCATGCAGTTATTATTAAGTGATTGCCAAAACTGTGACCGTAATTTTAATTGGCGAAATGCTTCATGCTTGCTTCAAAGCTTTTCGTATCCTTTGCTTGACACAATTCCATGAGAAAGGCAGGGCATTTTGTGATGGGGAAACTGAGGTTCAGGAAGGGGAAAAGGACTTGTCCAAGATTGACATGAAGGCTGCTGACATAGGCAGGATAATTAGTGAATTGAACGTTGATAGATGGATTGGCTAGTAAGGAAGTCCTTATCAATTGATTTTTCTCCCTGGATTAGAAGGAAGTCACCCAGGGCTCAGAAAACCAGGACCTATGACAGAGGGGTTTTGATTCAGAAAGGAGCCAGTCCGGCATAATGGAAAGAGCATAGGATTCAGAGTCAGAAACCCAGGATTAAATCCATGTCAACTCTGGCATGTGCTACCTTAGGTGACTTTGAACAAGAGACCACCTCTCTAGGACTCAGTTTCCTCATCTGTAAAATGAAGGGGTTTTATCTGAAGCACTCTGAGACCCTTTCCACCTCTGAGCTGAGAAGACTCACAATTTTTCCCAATCTAGTGTGAGTAGCTATGCAGGTTCTGTGGGACTGGGCTAGAGCTGTCCAGCAGTTGCCACCATGTTTGGTAATGAAGATCATGTAATTAAAACTGGCTTCCGTCTATGGACACTGCACAATTGAACTCAACAGGAGCTGGGGGGGGGGGGGGGAGCGGGAAGGGGGAATCCTCTCTTCCTGCCAAATTCCCCCCAAATCCAGTAAATTAGGACAGATTTCTCCACAACCTAAAAACAAAACAAAACAAAACCCAGAACAAGGCAATGACTCACATCAGAGCCCAGATTCAATTAACTTTGCCCTGTAACAAGGGAAAGGATTACATTTGCTTTGTCTACATATTTTTTTCCCAGAGACCTCTTCTAAACCAAGCTTTTCCTGTTTTCTCCCTATGGGAGCTTGTGGATTCAAAGACCTAGCTTCATGTTCTGACCCAAAGACTTAGCCTGCGTGACCTTAAGAAAGTCATTTCACTTTTCTGAGGCTCAATTTTTAATCTATAAAATGGGGATAATAATCCTTGTACTACAAACCAGCTTCATGGGCTGGCTGTAAGGAATCACTCATTGAGTACCTCCTGTGTGCCTGGTGCTATGCTAAGCACTAGGGACCCCAAAATAAAAGTTGAACAGCCTCTTCCCTCAAAAAGTTTACATTTTCATGGGGGACACAACATGTACAAACTTCCTTATTTCTTTTGTTTGTTTTGTTTTTGTATGTTTGGGGGAAGGGCAAGGCAATTGGGGCTAAGTGACTTGCCCAAGGTCACACAGCTAGTAAGTGTGTCAAGTGTCTGAGGCCAAATTTGAACTCTGGTCCTCCTGACTCCAGGGCTCAATTTACTGCACCACCTGGCTGCCTTTCCCTATTTCTGTTGAAGGCTTTACCATTCTTCCAGCCAACCAGGTCCACAATCTCAGTACCATCCTTGACTCTTCACACTTACCCCACTTAATAAATCAGTTACCAATTCTTGTTCTATTGACCTCTCTAACACATGTTGAATCTAACACGTGACCTCAGGTCCCCTCACAAGGCCACCACCATGGTATAAGCCCTTATCACCTCTAACCTGAAAATTACTAGAGTCTCCTTTTTGTTCTTCTCTGCCTCAAGTCTCTCCCCACTCCAATCTAGCCTCCACCTGGAAGTGTTTAGCTGATATAGTGAATAGAGAGCTGGGCTTGGAGTCAGGAAGACTTGAGTTCAAATCAGGCCTCAGACATTCCCTAGCTGTGTAGGCCTGGGTAAGTCACTAAACCTTTATCTGCCTAGGTTTTTTTAATGCAAAATGGAGATAAAATAGCATCTACTTTCCAAGTTTGTTTGAAGATCAAATGAGATAACATTTGTAAAGTACTTAACATGGTGCCTGGCACACAGAAGCCACTTTAAAATTCCTTTTTTTCACTCAACTACCAAAGTAATTTTCCTAAAGTGATGGTTTAGTCATCCCACATTGACCCATTCAAGAAAGTCCAGGGGCTTCTTTTTGCTTCAAGGATGAAATATAAGCTCTTCTCTCTGGCACTCAAAGCTTCTTGTATGTAGGCATCTTCCTAGCTTTCTCATCTGCTTACATATACCTTGCCTGCTATTCAGTATAGGTATACAGTTCTGTGAGAGGTCCATTTCTCTTCTCTAGGTCTTTATATTGGCCATCGAACAGGCCCTTGAATGTGCTTTATGTCTCGGAATCCCTGGTTACCCTTAAGACTCAGTTCAAGTGTTGCCTTCTTTGTTAAATTGTTTCTGGCCCTCCCAGGTCCTCGTGACCCCCTCCCCAAAGAGCCATGTGTTCATTTTGCATGTATACCATACATACTTATGTGTGTGCTGTATCCTTCCCCCTCTCCCCATCCCCATTAGAATGTGCACTTTTTGAGAATGGGAACTTTTTAAAAACCATTTTTCTTTGTATTTCTGATTCTTAGCACAGGGTCTAGAACATTATGGGTACATATAAACAGAATTTATCCAAAATGAACACAAGGCAGTTTGGGGATGGAGGACAGTGAAAGATGAAGAGATGGGGTTCAGAAAAATTTTCACACAGAAAGTTAAAAACTCAACTTGAATTGAATTTTTGAACATATTTTTATTTATTTTGTTAAATATTTCCCAATTATATTAGCATTTTTTCTAACATTCTTTTTTTTTTACATTTTGAGTTCCAAGTTCTCTCCCTCTCTCCTGCTCTTCCCCCACCCCTTGAAAAAGCAAGCAATATTGGGGCGGCTAGGTGGCACAGTGAATAGAGCACTGGCCCTGGAGTCAGGAGGATCTGAGTTCAAATCTGGCCTCAGACACTTGATCACACTTACTAGCCATGTGACCTTGGGCAAGTCATGTAACCCTGACTGCCCTGCCTTCCCCTCCAAAAAGAAAAAAAAAGCAAGCAATATGATTAATTATATATGTGAAGTTATGTAAAACAATTTTCCATATTAGCCATGTTGCAAAAGAAATCACAAACAAAAAAGCAAGAAAAATAAAGAAAGTTTAAAAAGTATGCTTCAATCTACACTTAGAGTTTATCAGTTTCGTCTCTGGAGGTGTATAGCATTTTTCATTATGAATCCTTTGGAATTGCCTTGGATCATTGTCTTGATCAGGGTAGTCAAATCTTTCACAGTTAATCATCATTATAATATTTCTGTTAGTGTGTACAATGTTCTCCTTGTTCTGCTCACTTCACTTTGCATCAGTTCATAAGACTTTCCAAGTTTTTGTGAAATCATCCTGCTTTTCATTTTTTATAACACAATAGTATTCCATCACAATAATATACCAACAACTTGCTTAACCGTTTCCCTATTGATGGACATCCTTTCAATTTCCAATGCTTTGCCACCACAAAAATAGCTGTTATTAATATTTTTGTACAAATAGATCTTTTTCCTTTTTAAAAAACCTCTTTAAGGATACAGACCTAGTAGTGGTATTGCTGGATCAAAAGGTATGCACAATTTTGTAGCCTTTTGGGCATAGTTCCAAATTGTTCTCCAGAATGGTTGGATCAGTTCACAACTCTATTAGTGTCCCTATTTTTCCACATCCCCTTCAGCATCTGTCATTTTCCTTTTCTGTCATGTCATTCAATCTGATGGGGGTAGTATGGTGAGGTAGTATCACACAGTTGTTTTATTTTACATGCTCTGATCAATAGTGGTTTAGAGCATTTTATGTGACTATTAATTCCTTTGATTTCTTCTTCTGAAAACTGCCTATTCATATCCCTTGACCTTTTATCAATTGGGGAATTGAACTGAGTTTTGAGGGAAACCAGGGATTCTAAAAGGTGGAGGTGAGAGAAAGGAGAAATTCTAGGTACTATGGACAGAGCCAGTTCAACACTATGGAGCTGGTCAATGAAGCATTTTGTTTGTGAGAAACGAAGTAGGTCAGTTTGTTTGGATTGTAGAGTTCATGGAGAGGGCTGGAAAAGTAGGGGGCCTAAGAACACTGTAAACATAGGAGTTTTGGGGATTGTCCTTCCTGTTTCTATTTCTTCCCTGTCACTCTACTAAGCCTGATCTGGCATCCTGCCAACCACTCTATTGAAAGTACTCTCTCCAATCTTACTAATAGCGCCTTCATTCCAAGATCCAAATAAAGACTCAGAGGTGAAGCAACGAGCCCAAGGTCACACAGCTATTAAGTGGTAGAGCTAAGCCAATGTCTTCCGACTCTTACCACCACAATAATAATAGTAATTAATAATAATAATAATAATCCTGGCAAAAATTTATAAAGCACTTTAGGGTTTACAATGTTCTTTTCAATTATTTTCTCATTTTGTCTCAATGACAACCTTGGGAGTTAAATGCTATTATGATCCCTTTTTACAGATGAGAGAACTGAGGCAGACTGAGGTTAAGTGACTTGCCCCAGTTCACACAGCTAGGAAGTGTCTGAGGCAGGATCCTGCCCTAGGGTCTTCCTGGTTCCAGGTGCAGTGTTTTCCTCATTGCTCTGCCTTCTTGCCACTACCACTATACCACAGTTGGCCCTTAAGGAGAGAGAAAAGGCAACTGTTCAGTTCTACTTCTGGCACATCCAGTACAGAAATGTAGAGAATGAAATAACTGGAGAATCTGACCAGATCTGTATCAATTTCCAAGCAAGAGTGAGGATTGCTGCTGGGATCTGGTCAGGCACCATCAGGATTGGGAAGGACTTTCCCAGAAACAAGGCTGTCAATTCAATTCCATAAACATTTCTTAAGTTTCTACTATGTACAGAGCTCTGTTCTCCCTTGGGAAAAAATATGAAGTTTAAATGAGATAATTACTACTCTCATGGAACTTAGAATCTAGGATGGGGGTTAGACACACTCACAGGGCTATACATGGACAAATGTTACATCACAAGCACAACACTGAAGGGTAAAATACATGTGTTATGGCTAAAGGGCCTTATTGGTAGTCAGGGAGACTCCCTAATTTCCTAAAGGAGGCAGAATTGATGTTAAACCTCAAGAGAAAAGCATGATTGCAAGATTGTCTGTATCATGTATGGAGAATGGAGATTAGTCCATTTTGGTCTGTAGTATGGAGTAAATGAGACAAGACTGGGTGGCACTAGATAGTAATTAATTATTTAGTGG
The DNA here is from genome assembly GCA_011680675.1 of Gymnobelideus leadbeateri. Classification (NCBI taxonomy): domain Eukaryota; kingdom Metazoa; phylum Chordata; class Mammalia; order Diprotodontia; family Petauridae; genus Gymnobelideus; species Gymnobelideus leadbeateri. The sequence continues at coordinate 89,527 of WOXC01000699.1, read as the reverse complement.
ATGGGAAAAAGTATTTTAAGTACTTAATATATGTTAAATGCTTGGATATAAATATAAAAGCAAAGATTGGTCCTTCCTTCAATGAGTTTATATTCTAGAGACAACACAGATAGGGGAGTAGTGGCCAAGGAAGGACACTTGATTTGGAAAGATACAGAAATGGTGAATAGGGCCATGTGGAAACAGATTGACACAGTCTATCCAGGAACAATTGCAGAGTTGATTTGATCCTGGTTCTTAGTTACCACACTAGGGGGAGGAAGGCAAGAAAGGGGTTTGTGAATGGCAGCAATGCTACAGAGGAAGTGGTCGGAGAGGAGGAAGTGAAATGTGGTCAGGGCTTTCTTGAAATGGTGGTCCAGTCAAGGGAGTCATCAGTCAGGATGGCTGAACCCTGGTGGATGTTTCAGGGATAATAGAGGTTAAGCTACCAGGGCATGGTCTGCAGTATAGCTCTCATGCAGACATATACACCTGCCTATATCAACTATAAGTTTGTGAAAGTGAAGGAAATGGCTAGAGACCATGACAGTGAATATTATAGAAGGCATTGATTGATGGGCAGGGGAATTTGACCTTTAGTCAAGAAGTCTTAGGGAGCCATTGAAAGGCCATAAGCAGAGGAGTTAGGCAGACTCCCTCATGAGGTAGCAAGGTCCCCACATCTCCATTAGTGGAGATGTTCAATCAAAGACTGCATAAGAGTGTGTCACACTTGTGAGAGATATTGTTGGGAAGGGAGTGGGATGGGAATATCCTAGCACTGTGTCCATTAGTAGAATATCGGGACTAGCTATAGGACGGTACAGTAGAATGAATCCTGGCTTTCAAGTCAGAGGGCCCAAGTTTATATCCTGGATGTTCCATTTACTTGACCTTAGTCAAGTCACCTAACCTCTGGATCTCTGTTACCTCCTTTGCAAAAGGAAGAAGATGGACCAAGTAATCCCTAAATTCCCTCCCAGCTCATAGTCTTATGAATAATCCTGTTCCCTATGATGTCCCCTCAAGCTCTGAGATTTAGGAGTTTTCTGAATTTTAAGGGTTTGGCTAAATCCCATTTGAGGTTTTGTGATGTGATCCCTGATTCTCCCACACAGTCCTACTTATTCTCCCAAAACTTGCTAATCCATGTTTATTAGCTAAATACAATGTTAAAATCTGGAGTGAAGGATAAAATTGGAGGGGGAGGAAAGGGAAACAAGAAAAATGTCCATTTCTGCTTGAATTTCAGACCCAACGGGCCCTGAACAGGACTGACGGTTTAGTCTCCAAGTTGGTAAATATTGGTCTGCTCCAAAGGCCACATTTATCTTTTACAGGCTCTAGTCCATCCACGATAGGCCCTCCTTCCCTCCCTCCTTCCCTCTGCTGACGAGGGGCTCGTTTATTTATTACTCCAATAACAAATAGACTGTCAGCCTGTACCAGCTCCCAGAGGGCTTGGGATCTGCTGACTGTGCCCAGCTGCCGTGTTGACTTGAAGTGGGAGGGAAGGAGGGGCACTAGGGGGCTGGCTCGCCTCAGTCCCTGGGCTGCCTGCTCCAAAGCAGGAAACCAAGTCATTGAGTAGCTTTGCCTGGTCCTTACTGAGCAGATGGGTCCCCACAGCTGCTGCCCCACCTTGGAGACAAGGGGTTCTGGAACTTTAGTATTAACGATGGCACCTTTTCTCCAGGGCCTCAGGATGCGCCCGTAGTCCTTCAAGGTGGGAAGGCAGAGATTATCTCCATTTTACAGATCAGGAAATTGAGGCCCACAGAGAAGAACCATGCTTGCCCATACCTTGGTGCCTCCTGCCTTAGCTGGCTTTCTCCCTTCTCACCCAGAGAGCTGGGCTCCCCCAGCCTGGCTCCCTTGACAACCTCCAGTCCCATGCTGGCACAAAAATGTCAGGGCCAGATGCCAGCAACCAGACTGAGCAGTTCATTGGCAAGCCCATCCTTTATCCTTCCCAATCTGTAAAGGATGCAACATGGAGACAAACCACCCATTCAAAGTGTGCCTCTGCAGAGGGAAGGACAGTAAGCTGCCCCTGCTGTACCCCCTTAGGCCCAGAGACACTCTCATAGTTCATGGATCTCCCATCCTCTGGAAGCAAATCAGGCCACATATCTGAGGCTGGAAAGGAAAGTGGACTGTGAGACATGAGTTTGAGTTCAGGCCCTGATATTTATTCCTTCTATGCTACCTGGGCATTCTCTTAGGCCAACCCAGGTCTGACCTGGTATAAGCTTCCTCTTCTTTCAAGGCTCAGCTCAGTTACTTTTCCCTCTGTCTACAGGATCACAAATCCAGTACTGCCAGAGCCAGAACCCAAATCCAGAACAAGGCTCACAGCTCTAGAACTGAAAGGGACCTCAGAAGCCATAAAGTTCACTCCCCTCATTCAACAAATGAGGAAACTGAAGCTAAGGGGAGTAAAGTAACTTGGCCAGGGTCATATAGTAGTAAATATATGAGGCAGAATTAAACCCAGGCCTTTCTGCCTCCAAGCCCAATGTCCCATCCATTAGATCACACTTCCTCTCCAAGTCCAACATGGGTTCCCTGACTGTGCACAGCCCCTAAAGAGGCTCTGGCGTAAACATGGTGGGAGTTCATCATTTGACCTTGACTTTGAGGCTGGTGCAGCCCTGTTGTTCGATTTTATTTGGGGACTAGATTAAAATCTACCTTGAATGTCACATTTAAAAATCCATGGATGCCAAGTTTGCACTAAGACAATCTGAACACCATTCCATTTGTCATCAGAGTCAAGGTCATTCCCAGGAGCAGACATGTAAGAAACATTAAAATCAATTCGATCTGGAGTACCTACTGTGTGTTTAATGCTGGGGAAGAAGTAAGATGTAAATAAGCCATGGGGAAGGTAGGGTTGGGAGAGGAGTAAAGAAAGGGAGCAAGCATTTATTAAGCACCTACTATGTTTGGGGTACTGTAATAAATGTTTTACAGATATCTCACTTGGTGATATTTGTTCAGCTGCTCCAAAGTCAGCATCAGAGAGAAGGACATAATGAGCAGGCTGTGTCCTTGGGGATCAGAGACCTGCATTCTAAACCAAACTTAAATGCTTCTAAGCTTTACCACATTTCACTTCTCTTGGCCTCAGTTTCCTTTTCTATAAAATGGCAATCATCATACTCGAATTGCCTACCTCAAAGCATTGCCCAGAGGTGAGTGGAAAATGGTTGAAGACCTCCCCAGAATCACATGATCACAGGGCTGGAAAGCACCCGAGTGACCTCTGCTCCAATCCATCCATGAAAGGAATCCCCACCCAGAACATCCTAGTTAAGTGTTCCTTCAGCCTTTGTTGGAATCCAAGGAGAAAGAAGCCATCACTTACTTGTCCAAGCAGCCCATTCCACTGGGGAACAGCTCTCATGGGCAGGAAGCTTTTCCTGACTTCAAATCGAAATTTCACAACTCCCCTTTCTCCCCTACCCCTTCCAAACCCCATTGATTCCAACTCTGCCTTCTGGGACCAAACAGAACCTGTCTAATCCCTCCTTCATATGACAGCCCTTCAAATACTTTCAGACAGCTGTCATGTACCCCCGAGTCTTCTCCAGGCTAAACATACCCAGTTTCTTCAAGCCATCTTCAGATATTGCAGATTCCTCACCCTGGTTAAGGTCTTAGAAGTGCTAGAGAAAATGGGAGAGATTGCTGTTACCTGTACAACTCCTCTACAGCATATGTTCTAAGTTTTAAGGGCCCTCCCAGCTCTGATTCCCTTTCCTATGCTCTAAGGGCCCTCCTAGTTTAATTTAGTCTGTGATTCCATGACAATTCCTTTCTTGACTCAGTTTCTTTAAAGGCACACTGAGACAGAATTAGGCCATAAGTGGATCAACATTGTGGCTCGAGGATTTCAGGGCTGCAATAAGTGGATTCTACATCCTCTTATTTCAGCCTTGCTTCCCAGCCTTTCTCTGGCACTCAGATCCCAAGAAATAATATAGCCTTTCCAAGATGCTGCCAGGCACACCCAAACTGGGGTGACCTTCACTGTTCAGTAGCCCAGAGTACTCCCTTCTGCCCTCCCCCAAGTTCATGTTTCTGCTCGTGGGTCACTAAAAAGAATCCCATTTCTAAGGGTTTGCAAAGTGCTTTCTTCCCCAGGGCTGATTTGCTTATTTAAGGTACAGGTGAGAGAGACTCATAAGCACTGAGCTGGCCTGGAAGGGAGCTCAGAGGTACTTGAAATAGACCTTGAAAGACAGAGTATTTGGAGCAAAATTGAAGTGGGAGACAATTTGTGTTTAGGTCACTGAAAGACTGAATGAACAGAACCAGGCTTTAAGAAAAGACTTTTCCAAAGTATTTTAAAGCTTATGAGCTCTCATTTTATCATAATTTGAAGTGACCACTGGAACTAAGATTTATAGGCAAATGTGCATAGACACGAAGACCAAGAAAAACTCAGAATATTCTAAAGCAAATGCCTTTCAAACATGAAAAACATTCAGTGCCAGGTAATGTGAATTGGGTGGGGGGACTTTATGGCATTGAAGTGGAACCACCTATATCACCATCTGTGGCTTTGCCACTTGTAGTATACCATCCCAAAGCTAGGGATAATAAAAGGAATTTTTTAAATCCTCTTGTATAGGGAAGTTAAGAGTCTCATTTCCTTGATAATCCTAGGACCCTTTCTGGAATATTAAAGTCACCTAGTCCAATATCCTTATTTTACAGAGGAGCAAATTAAGTCCCAGAGAGTCCAAAATTACATAGGTAATGCATAATAAAACCAGGATTTGAACTCAGGTCCTGTGACTCCAAGTTTAGCTCCCTCTGCACTGAACCACACAGGCTGGAACTCTGAGTCAAAATGGTTAAAATGAAGTTAAAGGGAAAAAATGTAAAGTCTTACACTTAGGCTCAAAAATTCAACATCACAAGCACAGGTGTGCTGGAGGTGTCTCCAGACAATTATTCCTGTGGCAGGGATCTTTTAGTGGACAACAAGTTTACAGTACAATAATGATGATGGTGATGATGATGATGATGATGATGATGATGGTGGTGGTGATTTCATATACCTAGTGCTTTGACATCTACAAAGCAGTTTACATACATCATTACATTTGACACTCACAACCATCTCATGGCTAGTTGGTACTACAAATATTATTATTCTCATTTTATAATTGAGAAAACTGAGGGTCAGAGAAGGTTACTTGCCCAAAGTCACACAACCATCAAGTAGGTAAGGTGGGATTTGGAAAAGTGACAGGGAAGCCAAGAAAGCAGTAGTCTCCATTGTGTTCTCCTCTCCTTAATTCTCTTCCCTCTCTAATCTATACTTTACACAGCTGCCAAATTGATTATCCTAAAGTGCAAAACTGACTGAGTCATTCCTCCATTCCATAAAGTCCAGTGGCTGCTCCCCATTACCTCTAGGATAAAATCTAAACTCCTCTGTTTAGCATTTCAAGTCCTTCACACCGTGGTAGGTCCCAGTCTATCTGTCTGGTCTTCTCTTGAATTATTCCCCTCCATACACCCTGCCTAGAATGCACTTGCTCCTTGCCTTTATCTCTTAGAATCTCTAATTGCCTTCAAGGTTCGACTCAAGGGCCACCTACTACATAAGGGCCTTTTCTGATCACTCTATGCTGTTAGTGTCTCCCACTCAAAATCACTGTGTATTTTGCATTATTTTATATCCACAAATATATGTGTTATCTTCCCAGCTTGACTGTCAACTCCTTGAGGGCAGGGACCTTCAGTTTTGTCTTTATATCACCAGTAACTCTCACAGTGCCTGACATATAATAAGTACTTAATGAAAGCATGTTTATCGAGTCATTGGTCTAATCCAACTTGTCCCTGGGCTGGAAGAGTCTTCGCCCAGTCCCCCTTGACAAGTAGCCATCCAGTCTCTGAATGGATGAGGAAGAAGAGCTCTATACCATTGGAGGCAGTCCATCTCGCTTTCTAATCTGAATCTTTATAATTTTTAGGAAATCCTCTATTAATCTGAGAACCCCCACCCCCCGTGTCTGTCATTCTGTCTTTCTATATATACATATATATATACATATATGTACATGTACATATATACATAAACAAAATATCTATCTGTGTGTAAATCTTCTCTCCCTTCTCTCTCTCTATAATATATATCTGTATATATACTCTCTTCTCTTTCTCTCTTTATATATATATATATATATATATATATATATATATGTCTGTGTATATCTTCTTTCTATATGTATATTATATAACATATATGTGTATATACCTTCTCTCTTTTCTTTATATATTATATATGTGTGTATCTTCTCTTCTCTCTATATATATATTATCTATCTATATCTCTGTATATATATACATATATATCTTCTCTCTTCTCTCCCTCCTCTCTCTTTTTATCTCTCTGTCACACACACACTCTCTCTCTCTCTCTCTCTCTCTCTCTCTCTCTCTCTCTCTCTCTCTTTTTCCCTCTCTCCCTCTCTCTCTGTCTCTCTCTCTGTCTCTCTCTCTGTCTCTCTCTCTGTCTCTTATCTCTCTCTCTCTCTCTCTCTCTCTCTCTCTCTCTCTCTCTCTCTCTCTCTCTCTCTCTCTCTTTCCCTCTCTCCCTCTCTGTCTCTCTCTGTCTCTCTCTTTCTCTCCTCTCTCTCACTGTCTGTCTCTGTCTCTGTCTCTGTCCACACACACACACACACACACACACACACACACACACACACACACACACATCTTTCCTCTCTTCTCTTTTCTCTCACTTCTCTCTGTCCCTCCCCGACGCCAGAACTAAACAGTACAATTCCCATTCCCATTATCCCTATTCAGACATAATGGCCCTTCAAGTACTTTGTACTTCTATCTATATATTTAGAGTTTGCAGGGACCTTATGGATCATCTTCATTTTTTTCAAATGAAGAGCCTGAGGTTCAGAGAAGTTGCCCAAGGTCCCAAGGTCTGCAGGGACAGAAGTAGGACTCAAACTGAGTCCAATATAATTCAATGTGAATTAACAACTCTTTCTTGCATTTTACTGATAATTAGAACACTTTGCTTAAAACACTACTGTGAGTCAAGAGGGGCTGGTATTATTTTCCTTGTTTTACTGAGGACAAAAGAGAGGCCCAGAGAGGGGAGGTGACCTAACAAGAGTCACACAGTCAGCAAGTGACAGAGCTGATTTGAACAGTAGGTCACTTCTCCCATCTTGCCGTTCTAGCATACTTTCCTGCCTTCTCCCACCCCTCAGTAACTTCAACCCTTAAAGCCTGGATTTCTGGAAGATGCCAGCCAATATGTGCAAGGAAGGGGAATATTGTTGGGGACAGTGGGAGAAAGACTATCACCCTATGAAAAACTGCTCCATGTTACAGCTCATTTGTACCACTGGGTTCAGAACTGGCACTTACCTCAGTCAAGAACTTCCCTCTCTTTCTGACTTTGGATCCCACCCCCACGACTCCTTTGCTCTAACCTTTACTGTGACCTGGCAGATAGAGAACGCTCTGAGATGGGTTGGTCCACACAAGAGCAAGCATGGGGCAGGGGGAACCATGCACTGTCCAGCTATCTCTCTCTAGCAACTAGTGATACACAGTTCTCTCTGACAAGTTTAGACAGACATCCACAAGCATACAACTTCTAGTACAACAGATTCATAAAACATGAGTCTAGAGCTGGAAAAAGCCTTAGATATTATCCAGTCCAACCTCCCTCCATTTTATAGGCAAAGTTAAGTGACTTTCCCAAGATCACCCAGTTAGTAAGTAGCAAATACAAGTAGCTAGAATTCAAACCCAGGTTCTCCTGACTCTAAATACAGACTTCTTAGGCTGTCTGATGGTCTAGATCTTGGCTCTTGAAGGTTATTTGGCCCTGTGAGGAAGGTGTTATCATTATCCCCATTTTAGAGATGGGGTTGAAAGAGATTAAGCAATTAGCCCAGGGTCACACCGTTACTAAGTGACTGAGAGGGGATTTTAACTCAGGTCTTCCTTCCTCCAACTCCAATATTCCACCCACCCAGGTGCCTAACAAAAGCAAAAATGCAACAGTTCCTGCCCTCAAAGAGCTTACACTCTATCAGCTTCTGATAGAGTGTATCAGAATGAGGTCCCTTTTAGCCCTCAGATCCCAGAATTCTGTATTGCTAGACATCCCTCTGCCCTCAAGAATGGATGCCTCCCGAGGACCTCCCCACTGTTCACTTTGGCTACTGGCACAGGGACTGAGTGATGCTTGCTGATCTGGGACTCAGGATACCTGGATTCTTACCCTAGTGGGGACTGGCTGCACGACCCTTCGTTGGGTCTTTCTCTCTGTCCTTCTCCGCATCAGTTTCCTCCTGCATAAAATTAGGAGCTCGATGGACTCCAAGTTGCACTCCAGTTCTAAATACTAGGATCCTGGAATTCCATGAAGCCCATTTGGTGGGGCCCACAGAATGTCCAGAGTCACATCAGCAAGGGTTGTAATCGACAAAGAGCTTTGCACCAACATGCCTTTCATGGGGCCCCTGTTTCCTAAACATAGCAATCATTCACATCATAAATGGAAAATTCAAATAGAAAGAAAAATTGTGGGGTTGGGATAAGGTCCAGCCCCCCACTGGCCTAGGGAGCACTGAGAACCTGCTGAGTAGGGCCCACTCTGCAGAAGGTCACCTTCAAGCCCATCCCCCAGGCACTCCCGCCTCCTCCACTGCCTGACACACTTGTGATGTATGGCTGCTTTGCTCCCGACACTGTTCACTGCACAATCCAATCTCGCAGACACACATATTTCTCAATTCAGGGACTCTTTTTATTTTATGAAACATCAGCTCACAGCTCAGCTCTGGTGATGGGGAGAGTCAGATGGGGCCTGCCAGCCATACTCCCCACAGTTGTTCCCCTGCCTCCCATCCCCATCTCCCTTGTTTTTCCCCACCACCTCCACTCTCTCCTACTTAAAGATAAGAATCTTTCAAACAGGAAGAGATTTTCAGAGAATCACAGAATGTCAGAGCTCCAAGGGGTCCTAGAACATAGAATACAGAATGTCAGAGCTTGGAGGGACTTTAGAACATAGAATGTCAGATCTGGCAGGAACCTTAAGGAGCACACACAGACCATGGGAGTCCTTATGCCAACTTGGGCACCGACAAGTATATGCTTGTATATGCTATAGCTTACAAGCCCCTACCGGTGTGCTTCCTGGTAGAAATCAATGTCATCCGACCTTAAGAAAAAGAGGATACAGGTATAAAAATATACCAGACTTCTAGAAAAGGACGCTTATTAAATGCTGTGGTCAGAGCAGGTGGTATGAAACATCCTTTCACAAGTCTGTGACACTCTCCCACATGAACATGCATAGTACAAGGGAAGGGGACTGAAGGTTAGAGAACATGTGGCAAAGGGACAACAGCTTCTGAAAGGCCTTTTGCCAGAATCCCATAGTTGTTCCCCAAAAGGATGGTTTTATCTTTTCTTCTGGTCTCATTGAAGAACCTTGAATCTTTATCTAGTAAGTCCTTGGCTCCTGATGCAAATGCTTCTGTCAACTGTTTTGTGGATTGGGCTAAGGATGTTTATGGGGAAAAGGTGAAGATCCAAATTCTCCAGACCATTTGAAGCTCACGAGGTCTTTCTCTTAGCAGGGGTTCGGGGCAGGAGGCCAAGACTAAGATGCTCTCCTCCTCCCTACCCCCACCAAAGCAGTTTCTCCTCAGGGATTTGGCTAGAACATTCTCTTGGCTCAAGCTCCTGCTTGAATCCATAAGCTCAACTAACTCAGTGTTTCTATATAGGTTCTGATCAAGTTTCACAGAAAATTTGAAAAACTTTCCTCTCACACCTAAGGAGGTGTTCAGGCCTTGATCATACCCAGTGAGAAATCTAGATGTGCTCTCATCTGATAAAAGTTTCAAAGCTAAGTGGGGCAGGGTGATTTCAACCCCACCTTTACACTCAGAACATAGAATGTCCCAGGTGGGACTGGGTTTAGAGCAGAGAACAAAAATGTGAGATCTGAGAACTTTGAACATCGAATATTGGAACTGGGAGGGGCCTTAGAATATAGAACACAGAACGTCTGAAGATAAAGAGATGCTAGGATACAGAACTGAGAACATTGGAGCTAAAATAGATCTTAGAACATAGAATGTTAGAGAGGGCAGAGACAAAATGGTGGAGTAGCAGGCTTCTACACACACACACACACACACACACACACACACACACACACACACCAGCTCCTCTAAATAGATCAAGAAAATATACCAGATTGAATCTGGATTAGGAAATAGAAGAAAAAATCACTGTGAATCACTTTTCCACCCCAGGTCAGCATAAGGAAACAGTTTGCACTCACAGTGCAGAGTCCTCAATTTCAGGGAGAGGCTGTGCACCAAGGCAAGAGGGAGTCCCAGAACCACTCCCATACTGGGGATAAACCTGTACAACACATGGGGACAAAAGGCCAACTAACAGATCTGTTGCCCACTATATATATCTAAGTCACAGCTCTAGGGCTGATTGAGTAGGGAACCTGCATCTAACAGAGGCATTTCAAGGTAGGGAGTGGTCCAAGGCCTTAACCTGTGTACCAAGCAAATTTCACCCTCCAGGAGGAAGCTCACAAGCAAGCAGCAATAGTGTTGGTTCAGACCACCCAAGAGCAGAGCAGGGTCTTAGTTCCAACTTCTAACCCAGGTTTAACCTGTAAGAGAATAACTATGACAGGAATTCCAGACCAAAGAGAAGCCTACAGTTCTATTACTCTGAACCAGCAGATTTGATTATGTTTGATTATGGCCAAGTCCAGCAATAGTCTCTTACTGCTCAAATCCAAAGTCAGATCAGGAACTGTAAAGTTCACAGCTTTCCCCCACACCAGGGGGACAGCAATCAAACTTTACCCTGGATCACGATGCTCTGGGAGCTTAGAGATATCCAATCTAAGTTGCCCCTGAAACAACACAACCCTCAATACACCCCAAGAAAATAGCAACAGAACCAGTCCAGACATTCCCTCCAGAAGTTAGCTGTAACATCAAGGTTGAGATCAGGAAATAGACTGGAAAAATGAATTAAAAAAAAACAAACAAAAGACCCCAAAAGAATCCCCCACCCCAAAAAAAGCTATCATGGTGACAAAGACATTTAAGACACAAACCCAAAAGAAGCAGATGATTCCTAAACATCTACCAACAAAGCCTCAAAGAAAAACACAGCTTGGGAACAATTTCAACTATAATTCCTGGAAGCAATGAAAAAAGTTTTTAAAAGTTTTTCTTTCATCAATGAAATGAGAATGCTAGAGGGAAGAGATTGGAAAAGAATTAGAGTTTTGGAATAAAGAATTAGAAAGAGGATTAACAGTCTGGCACAAGAGATTGCCAAAACCTTACCCAAGCAACAAACTCCCTCAATATTATAATGAACCAAACCAGAAATATTAAAATAGTCAGAAGACTGAAAAATAGAAGAAAATGTAAGGAATCTCCTAGCAAAAACAGTTGACTTAGAAAACAGGTTGAGGAGAGATTATTTAAGAATCATTATGCTACATGAATGTCATGACCAAAAAAAAAGAGCCTAGACATCATATTTCAAGAAATTGTAAATGAAAACTGTCTAGATCTGTGGAACTAAAGCACTAAGTGGAAACAGAAAGAATCTATTGGTCACCTCCTGAAAGAAACTCCAATATGAAAACTCTAGGAAGTTTATAGCCAAAATTCAGAGCTTCTAGGTCAAAGGAGAAAAAAATACTGCAAGCAACTAGAAAGAAAGAATTAGAGTACCAAGAAGCAACAGTCAGAATCATTCACAAATTTAGCAACCACCACTATAAAGGATCAAAGAGCTTGGATATGATATTCTAGAAGGCAAATGATATGGGCTTACAACCAAAATATCTTTCCCAACAAAGCTGAGTATAATCCTAGAAGGGAAAAAAATGAATTCTTAATGAAATAAAGGACTTCCAAATATTCCCGATGAAAAGATCAGAGCTTCCTAAAAACTCTGAAGTACAAACACAATAGCTAAGAGAAACATAAAAAAGTAAACACAAATAAACAATAGTAAGAGACTAAACAAAGATAAACTGCTTGTATTCAAATATGAGACATGTATTCCTTTGGAGCACTATCATTTAGACATCATAGAAGCTGTTTAATTGGACAAGGCCTGGTAGTGGTATTGCTATGTCTTGATGATCTTGAGATAGAAAAGAGAAAAAAGAGGAATACATGGGGATAAGGGCAGGAGAGGGAAAGGAAGATTAGTGGAAATTAAACAAGGTATACAATAATAGGTGTGCTTGTGTAGAAGTCTATACAAACAAGGAGGAAATGGTGGGAGAAACAGCTGATATTTTAACCTCACAAACACACACAAGTTGGACACAGAAATACATTTTACTCAACAGGGAAATGAGAGGTAAAGGGGAGTAGGGAGGAAGGAGAACTAGAGAAGGGTAGATTAAGGGATGAATTAGTCCTAAGCAAAGTAAACTCTAACAAAGGATGTAAAAATATTTACAGCTCTTTGGAGGTGGCAAATAATGAGAATCTGAGGGACCCCCATCTAATGGGGAATGACTGAATAAGTTATGGTATATGAATGTGATGGAATAATATTTTGCAGTAAGAAATGATGAAGACAACAGTTTCAGAGAAACCTAGGAAGAATTGTGTTAATGATAAAACATGCCTTCTATCTCCTGATGGAGAGGTGAGGGACTCAGAGTACAGTGAAAAAAAAACAGGCAGACAAAGAGAAAGAGATACATATATTTCTTTTTTTATGATAAAAATTTAATTTAATTTTATAAAAACATAGAATATTAAAACTGGGAGGGAACTTAGAGCACAGAGCATGGAATTTCAGAGCCTGGAATAATCTCAAGTCATAGAACATGGGATTTTGAAGCTGGGGGAAACCCTGAAGCACAAAGACCATGGAATGTCAAACTTGGAAGGGATTTGAGAACATAGAATATGTAATTACCTAGAAAGAGACTTTAGCAGGCCTTCTACCATCCCTCTTCTTTCCTAATTCTACTTTAGAAGTCCCAAAGTACGAACAGAGACCAGTGGCCTATCTGGGCTAAGGGAGGACAGACTCCCAAACCCCAGAATTCCAAATTCCTTTGAGAGGTTTTGGGGCAAATAAACAGCTCCTCTCTTCTTTGAGTTCTGATGGAGAAGCAGACCATCCCTCTACTTCCTCTCCTCCTGGCTCCCTGATCCCAGTGATCCAATGTCAGTCTCAACACCCAGTCTCAAGAATTTAGATCCTCACTTGCTCTCCTTCCAAAATCCCACTCCCTTTCTAATCACTCCCCCTCCCACAGAAGTCTAGCTCACCTATCCCCTAGCCCATTTGACAGAGCCACTTATAATCCATATAACTATTCTCAACAAATTCCCCTGTGCCTTTGATCATTTAGGCCAGCATTCCTACCCCCTCCTCACTTTAATGGAAAGCTAGCTTCCCCCTTCAGTATGGCCTACCTACTCCCTTGTAATTTCCTGTCAGCCCTGTCTTTTCCTTCCCAGTCACAGGTGGACGGTCTCTGCTGTCCAATGCCTCTTCCAGCCCAGTGCTCTAAGACCATCAGTCTGGGACCTCTTCTCATTTAAGGTCCATCAGATACACTTGTACCATTCTCACCCCCATCCTATTGCCACCATCTACCAGTCTCTAGGTGCTTCTCCCAACTATTTCAATGACTTTCGTACCTGGTTTGCAATATTCTTCTCCTCCCCTTCTCTTGCCAATGATGATTTATTATGGCATGTATCTAAGCCTGGCAAGCTCACAGGAAAGCTTTGGCAAGTGGTACCATGTTGGAAATCATATAACATTACTTGAAATATGGAAACTGAAGAAATAACTTTGTTTAATGGCCTCTGATTATTCATATGAAGCAAGGAATAAAACAGAGACATATGTTCGACAAAGGCATTCACAACTCTCAGGGAGGATGTCCAACACAGAGATTGTAGAAGTATTTACTATAGATGGAGGGGTACCTTAGATCAGAGGTTCTTATCTTGGGGTCCTCATTGACATATTTCAGGGAGTTTATGAACTTGAATGGGAAAAATTATATAGTCAGTTTCACTAACTTCTAACTGAAATTTAAAGTTTCCTTAAATTATGATTATTAAAAAAACATTTTTGGGAAAAGGTCCAGAGACTTCACTAGGCATTCAAAGGGGTCTCATGAAAAGGTTAAGAACATCTGGCTTAGATGTGTTTGCTTGTGGATGATCTTGTTCTGCTTGAATCAATCCATGAACACTGCAGAGCCATTTAGATGAAATGAATGATCACTCCAGAGAGATCAGCATGACTATACACAGGAAAAACCAAATGGATCAAAGAAGAATGTCTATTGATCACATTTTTCTATGTAGTTGGATACAACCATTATCTGTATCTGGATATCTAGTCCATGTATACATAGAACACGTGGTGAATAGCACACTGGGCCCAAAATTGGATAGGAAGAATGTAAGCTGAATTGCATTTGGAAAACTATACACCACTTTTAATGATTTTGAGATTTTCCTTAAAACAAAAGACTCATATTGCTTATCTGTGATATTTTACTGGTGATGCCATAAGACTGGGAGATATGAAATATCACATTCCATGAAGAATATAATATTACAGGTCACCCAAAGGGCCATAGATACATACTTGGTAGACTTGAGCAGAATGCATAGGAAGATAGGGATTCCAAGGGTCAGAAGTGAGAGCATTCTGGGCACAGGGAACAGCCATTGCAAAGATATGGAGTCAAGAAAGTCTCTTGGGGCAGCTAGGTGGTGCAGTGAATAGAGCACTGGCCCTGGAGTCAGGAGGACCTGAATTCAAATCCAACCTCAGACACTTGACACACTTAATTGCTGTGTGACCTTAGGCAAGTCACTTTACCCCAATTAATTGTCTTGCCTTCCCAATCCAAAAAGAAAGAAAGACAGAAAGAAAGAAAGAAAGAAAGAAAGAAAGAAAGAAAGAAAGAAAGAAAGAAAGAAAGAAAGAAAGAAAGAATATCTCATTCAGACAACAGCAAATAGGTTGGTTTGGCTGGAGCTTAGAGAGCAGGAGTGGAAGTCACTTGAAACTAATGATGTCATTAGACAGCTAGTCATGGTTATAATGCTGAACTTGGAGTCAGGAAGACCTAAATTTAAATCCTGCCTTGGACACTTATTAATTATGTGACCCTGGGAGAGTCACTTAACCCCTTTCAGCCTCAGTTTCCTAATCTGTAAAATGTGGGTGATAAAAAGCAACTACCTCATAGGGTTGTTGTGAGGATCAAATGAGAGGACACGTGAAAAGTGCTTGGCAAACCTTATAGAATTGTATATGTGCTAACTATCATTGGCGCCTGCTTGGAAGGAGGTCTATAGCAGCATAGCCCAGGGATCTATACTTAAGTTTCATGCTGCTCAGTGTTTTATCAGCTACTTGGGTGAAAGTACAGAGATGCATCTATCAAGTTTTCAGATGATCCAAGGTTAGGAGAGGTATTTAAGATGTTGGATGATAGACTCAGGATCCAAAATTTCCCTAGGTACTGGAATTTGGTCAAATCTAACAAGTTGAAATTATTTGGGATAAATATAAAGTCCTACATTTGAGTCCCCCCACCCCTAAAAAAGTCAACCTCACAAACACAGCCTGGGTGTCTAGACTGATGCATAGCTTTAAAAAATTCTGGGGGTCCTAACAGACTGCAAGCTACTAAGAGCTTGACGTGGAGAAGAGGAAGCTAAAATTATCTTAGACTTCTTTAACAGAGTCAGAGTCCTATACATGAAGAGGGGCTGTCTCTCTGTCCTTTGTCCTGGTTGGTCAGCATCTCTGGGGAGAAGTGCTTGGTTGTGAACATCACATTTTTAAAAGGACGTTGGGAACTGATGAGTGTCCAGAGGAGGTTCTGTCAATAGTCAATAAACCTCTGTCAAGTACATACTGTGTACCAAATATGGTACTAAGTTCTGGAGATAAAAAAGACTCAAAATACAGCCCCTTCCCTCAAGGAGTTTACATTCTAACGGAAGTGGCACCAGAATGGCTCAAGATCATCTCCTATGAGGATCGTTTGAGAGAACTTAGGAGGTTTGTCTAGAGGAGAGAAAGCTTTGGGTGAAGTTTAGGGGTTGAGGCGACCAGATGGCCGTCTTCAATAGTTCAAGGTCCATCCCATTAAATGGGGGTGAGATTTGTTCTGGTTGGTCCCAGGAAGCAGAAGGAGGACACTACAAAGGGATAAAACTGCAAAGAAGCAGGATTAGGTTTAATGTTAGGAAAATTTTCCCAAAGAGAGTTGTCCAAAGGTTAAATGAACTGCTTCCGGAGGTAATGAGTCCCCCGTCACTTGATCTTGCAAGGAAGATTATCTTTCAAGCATGGGGGAAAGTCTAGTTGATTCTCAGGTCAGGGTCCTCCACAGTTAGGCCCGTTCCAGAGCAGACAGTGATATGGATTTTCCTAAACTGTCATGTTTTAAGGCAGAACTAGTGCCAGATGGCTTCTGAGGTCCTTTTCAATTCTAAGACTAGGATCCTAAATTACTGAACCTCAGTTTCCTCATCTGTAAAATGGCTTCAGGAACAGAGAAGCAAGGCCAAATCCAAGAAATGTTTTCTATGGAGAAATGGACAAGGTCAGGTGAGAGACTGTCCCCTCCCTCTTCTTCATTTCCCATGTTCATAAGTTTATATGTGACCTTTCGCCTCTATGGGCTTTAGTTTCCTCCTCTGATTTGATTTTATAGTCTCTAAGACCCCTCTGGGTCCAAGAACCCGTGTTTCTCTGGTTCTGACTCCCCAGTGGGTGTGAAGAGAGGACATTCCTGTTCAGGTACAGATTGGACTGGATAACCTCTGAGGTTCCTCCTACATCAGATGTCCCAGAATCCCCTCCATACCAAACTTATCTTGCCTTTCAGCTGAAGTTCTAGGAGGCTTCTGGTCATTATTTGTGACATTAAATAACTAATGGACCAAATTCCATGTCCAATGCCTTGGAGCAGCCATCCCCAATAGAGCAAATGCCTCTAAGAGCTGCTGTCTACACCCTACATTGGCCAAGCCAAAGAACCCCAAGAACCATGGGTACCCTAACCCTTCCTCCACTCACCCAGGCCTGATTTTCTCTAGCAACTTCATTTCCACCCCCTTTACCCTGAAGAGGGAATAGGGATTCAGCTTTGTGCCTGCTTGTCTGTGACCTCATGACTTCCCCACTAATTGATGAGGATTAAAAAAGAGAGAGAGAGACAAATCCAGAAGGAAACATTATGACTGTCCTGGCACTAATTGGCTGCTCAGGAGGGAGAGGGGAAAGGGATGGTGTGAATTATTAAAGTCCTTGGAGGCTGATGGAGGAGGCCCCTTCCTCCTGGGTCCCAGCTAAAGGTCTGGCTGGAGTTCTTTCTTGTTGAGAGAGAGAGAGGCTGACAGAAGGGAAGGGGGATAAGGGGAGATTCAGGAAGCTGCTTTCTGTACCAGGGTCACATCTGGGAGTCACATCTGGGAGTCCCCCTCAGGCCAAAGCCCTGGCGCCAGCAGGCAAGGGATTGGAAGGGGTTTGAAATGAGTCTGTTCAATATCTCAGCAGGAGGGGCTGTTTGGTTTTAGCATTCCCTGTTGGGATGAGCCCTGAGCGGAGAGGGAGGGATCAAGAGACTGTGAGACGTGGCACCTTCTGGTCCAGGATTCTCTTCTTACTGAGGCCCGTGAGGCTAAATCATTGATGATGATGATGATGATGATGGTGATGATGATGGTGATGGTGATGATGATGATGGTGATGATGATGATGGTGGTGGTGGTGATGATGATGATGGTGATGGTGATGATGATGATGATGATCTTCATACAGAACTTTAAGTTTTGTTGTTTTGTTTTTTTGCTTTTTGGTTTTTTGGAGGGCAATTGGGGTTAAGCGACTTTCCCAAGGTCCCACGGCTAGGTTTTTTTGTTAAGTGTCTGGGGCCGGATTTGAACTCAGGTCCTCCTGACTCCGGGGCCAGTGCTCTATTCACTGCGACACCTAGAGGTCTAGAACTTTCAGTTCTTCAAAGCACTTTAAATCTCTCTCTCATTTATTGCTGCAAGTATGGTTTCCCCATTTTACAGGCAAGAAGACTGAGACACAGAGAAGTTGTGATTGGTCCAGGGTCATATAGCTAGTAAATGTCAAAGATCTTCCCCCCCTTGAGAGCATGTGTTGCTCCATTTGTCTTTGTTTCTTCAGCTCCTAGAACATGGCTTAGCACACAGTAGGACCCTAAGAAATGCTTGTTGCTTAGATGATTGACTGAAACCATGTTTTACCTGACTCCAAACAGCCAGAGCTAGAATTCAAGTTAGCAGCTAGGGGGCACCATAGTGCACAGAGTACCATGCCTGGAGTCAGGAAGATTCATCTTCCTGAGTTCAAGTCCCACCTCAGACAATTACTGTGTGACCCTGATTAAGTCACTTGACCCTGTTTGCCTCAGTTTCTTCATCTGTCAGATGAGCTGGAGAAGGAAATGACAAACCTTTTCAGTATGTTTGCCAAGAAAACACCAAATGGGGTCATGAAGAGTCAGACCCATCTGAAATTACCAAACAACAAAGAATTCAGGTCCCTTGTTGCTCCCTTGTTAACTGAGCATATGACTTTGAGCAAGTCCTTCCTCTATGGCCCCAGACTCATCTTTCTCCTTTATGTAATAATCAGAAGTAATAGTCTCTAATGCCCCATTCAGCTCTGTGATCAGCATTCAAAGAGGCAGCGTCCAGGAAGGCAAGAGTCCCACAATCTTCTGCCTTGGTCCAACCACTTAGGGAAGAAGGTGCTCACTTCTGGTTGCCACATTTCAGGAAGCTGATCATCTGGACAGGGGGGAGAGCTTACGGATGGAGAGAACAGAATAATGAGAGGAACACAAGCCAAGTGAGGATTAGTTAAAAGAATTGTGGACATTTAGGCTGCAGAAGAGAGGACTGGGGTGTGTGTGTGCAGTGACAGCTGTCTACAAGAACTTGAAGGGCTGTCATGGGTAAAAGGGAATAGGCTTGCTCTGCCTGGCCCCAGAGGACAGAACCAGGAGCAGAGTGTGGAAATTTCAAAGAAGCAATTTTCAGTTCAAAATAAAGAAAATCCTCCCCAGACTGAGAGCTGCCCAAAAGCTACATGGGATCCTCCAAAAGTGGTGGGTCTGGTACTAAGGTCTTTGAGCAGAGGCTGGAGGACCACCTTCTGGTTATGCTGGAAAAAGGACTCCTATTGAGGCAAACACTGCACCGATGCTTCCAAAGGCTCTCCCAAGGCTTCTGGTCTGGGATGCTGAGATGGCTACACCTTGCAATGACACATTCCCATTGGATTCCTAAAAAGAAGTCAGTCAGGGAGACACAGGAACATGCAAGAAGTGGTTTCCCTCCTCTCCTTCCCTCTTTCAAATTCTCCCCATCTTCAAGGCCCATTGGAAACACAGCCAATCACAAGGATCCTTCCCTGACCAGTCTAGCCCCCCACAATGCACTCCGTAGAAATCTCACCCTCCATTGCTCTGCAGCCCTAGCTGTCCAAGGATCAAAATATTATGGATAAATCTGGAGGTGACTTTAGAGACAATCCAGTCCAATCTTCTCATATTACAGATGAGGAAACTGAGGCTCAGAGAGGCTAAGTAATTTAGGATCACAGATTTAGATGGGGAAGGACGCCTAAGGGCTGTCCAATCAAAGTCTCTCATTTCACAGATGAGGAAACTGAGGCTCAGAGGAGTTATGTGGTCTATACCATTTTACTTAGCCCAGCATTCTATCCCATCTGATACAGGTCCTTAACACATGTTTCCTATTTCTCCAATAAAACCAGAAGCTTCCCGAGAGCATAGACTTTGCCTCCCTTGGCGTCCCACAGTCAACCCACCTTCCAGGTTAGGCCAACAAGAGATAATCAATAAGACTTATATTTTGATTGGTTGAATGAATGAATGGAGGGATGGATGGATGGATGGATGGATGGATGGGTGAATGAGTGAATGAAGATCCAGAGAAGCTAGAAGTCTGTGCGATGGAAAGATCACTGGAGTTAGAATGAGAGGACCTTGGTTGGGACTCTAGTTCTTCTCCCTACTCCCTATGTTACCTTGGTTAAGTCTCTTCTCCCCCATCTAAACCTGCTTCCTCCTCTGAAAAATGAGGGTGTTCACATCTCTCCAGTCAGATTGGCTAAGATGACAAAACAGGAAAATGACAAATGCCGGAGAGGATGTGGGCAAATTGGAACACTAATGCATTGCTAGTGGAGTTGTGAACTTATCCAACCATTCTGGAGAGCAATCTGGAATTATGTCCAAAGGGCTATAAACAATTTCATACCCTTCGACCCAGGAATACCACTTCTAGGGTTATATCCCAAAGAGATCATAGAAGTAGGAGGAAGACCCATATGTACAAAAATATTTATAGCAGCTCTTTTCATGGTTGCAAAGAATTGGAAATTAAGGGGTGCCCATCAATTGGGGAATGGCTGAACAAGTTGTGGTATATGCATGTAATGGAATATTATTGTGCTATAAGAAATGAGGAGGAGATGGTTTTCATATTTACCTGGAGAGGCTTATACAAACTGATGCTGAGTGAGAAGAGTAGGACAAGGAGAAATTTGTATATAATCACAGACACAACATTTGTGTGATGACCAACTATGACAGACTGGACTCTTCTCAGCAATGCAGTGATGTAAGTCAATCCCAAAAGACTCATGAAGGAGAGAGATGCGACATCCAGAGAAATAACTAGAAAGAACTGAGTTTGAATCCTGATAGAAGCAAACTACTTGATCTTTTTCTTTTTTCTTGTTTGGTTTTATTTCCTCTTTACCATTTTTCATTCCATCTAGTACAATCCGCCTTTGTAACCTGACTAATGTCTAATGTGAAAGTATTTGCAGATCCTATACTGGACTATATGCTGTCATGAGGGGTGGGCGGAGGGAGGGAAGGGAAATTTGAAACTCAAGGAACTATTGAATTGAATCCTGTAAACTAAAAATAAACAAACTAATTAATAAAAAAATTGAGAAAGGCAAAAAAAAGAAAAGAAAAGAAAAGAAAAATGTGGGTGTTGACTAAGGGATATCTGAAGTTCCTTCCAGCTCTAAGTCCTATAAGTTGCTTCCCAGTCTCTGGTCCTCGCTCTCTTCATCTCTAGAATGGGTGTAATAGCGTTTGCCCTTTTTTCCTCTCAGGATTTGCATTAAGAAGCTTGCTTTGTTAATCTTAAAATGCCAGCAAGGTGGGAGCTCCCTAGTTGGCAAGT
Organism: Gymnobelideus leadbeateri; assembly: GCA_011680675.1. Lineage (NCBI taxonomy): Eukaryota > Metazoa > Chordata > Mammalia > Diprotodontia > Petauridae > Gymnobelideus > Gymnobelideus leadbeateri. The sequence goes on along the minus strand of WOXC01000699.1, from coordinate 68,201 downwards.
TTTCCCATGCTCTCTCCAGCACCACCAGGCTAGCCCCTTCCTATCTAACCAGTGGACTTCTTTACCTACTTGTTCCACAATGTGACTCTCAGAGAGAATGAGCTATTTGTTACAGATTTCCTTTTTTTAAAAAAAAAACTAAAGTAAACATTGAAAGATTGTTGTTATTGTAGAATGCCTGGACATCTACAATAGTAAATTTTATTTGAAAAGCATCTTCAGTTGATACAAGGGAGCCAACCTTGCCCATCTCCTGATGGAAGCTGCTTAAGGAAATACTGCTAGTCACTGACACTATACAGGTCTGGGGTGAGGAGGGGAGGACTGTACATGGGTAAGGTAGAATCAACAAGCTCATGTGTGAGATCTCTTTGTTTCTATTAAATTATAAATAAAACTGTTCATGCTCTGAAAAATTTAAAAAATAAAAGTGCTCTCAATCTAGGGGTGGTTAATAGTGAATGAAGGGAAGAGAATGGAGTAAACAGCATGGTTAGCTAGGCATCTGGAGACCTGGGTTCTAGTCCTGGGTCTGATAGTCAGGAGGAGCTAGGAGGCTCAGTGACCAGAACACCAGCCCTGGAGTCAGAAAGACCTGAGTTCAAGTCTGGCCTCAGACACTAACTGTGTAATCCTGCGAAAGTCACTCGAGCCTGTTTGCCTCAGTTTCCTCATCTGTAAAATGAGCTAGAGAAGGAAATGGTGAACCACTCCAGTGTCTCTGCCAAGAAAACCCTAAATGGGGTCACAAAGAATCAGACATGACTGAACAACAGCTGTGTTATCTCTGATATGACCTTCAATGGGGTTGAATAAAATCATGTCTAAGGTCTTTCCCAGTGCTACAATTTATGATTCTTGAATGAATGAATGAATGAATGAATGAATGAATGAATGAAAGAAAAATAATTTATCCAGTGCTTAGTATGTGCCAGGCACTGTGCTAAGTGTTAAGCAAGCAAGATAGTTTCTGCCCTCAAAGAGCTTATGTTTTATTTGGGTTTTGTTTTGGAGGGGGAAAGGCAGGGCAATTGGGGTTAAGTGACTTGCCCAAGGTCACGTGACTAGTTTTGTACTAAGTGTCTGAGGATGGATTTGAACTCAGGTCCTCCTGATTCCAGGGCCAGTACTCTATTCACTGTGCCACCTAGCCACCCCAAAGAACTTACATTCTAATGGAGGAAGCCAACATAGAGAAGTAGGAGGAGGAAGGCCCAATTGGAAACAGTCTGGTTTAGAAATGGCCAGGAAGTAATACTGATAATTGATTGCTCCTGTGACCTTTGGTCATAGAATATCAGAGCTGGCAGGTATCATAAAGTCCTACTTTCTTACTTTACAAAGGAGGAAACTAAGGCCCAGAGAGCAGAAGGCATCTTTGTCCAAAATCACATAGTGAGCTTGAATCCAGGCCTCCTGCCTTCCCATCTAGGCACCCTCCCAAGGAGAAGAGATGAGGGAAATGGGGGCCTTGCCTCCTGTTTGGGAGACGTGACTATGTCTGGACAGTGTCTCGACAGAAGCATCCGGAGGGTTGGGATGCTGCTGAGGACAGCTGGCTGCTAACCTCCAAGGGAAACAGCCCCCCAGCCCTGAGATTACCTAATTGAAAACCATAATCTTTTATTTAGATGATGATGCTATTAGCATGAAGAATTAATGAGAGCAGCTTGGGCTTGGGTTAGAGGAAGAGAGGGAGGAGGAAGAGCAAACAGGGGTGGTGGCAAACAAGAACTGAGCTTCTAGAATTCATTGTTCTAGTAATCTGTGTCTAACTTTCTTTGTTCTAGCATTCTATGTCCCAGAATTCATCATTCTCCCATACCAGGGCAGATGAGATGGTTACTGAAGCCCTGTTCAGCTTCCACATCCTATATTTTGTTTTATAACCTGCTATGCTCTAAATCAGAAAAGCAGCTTAGTCTAGGAGGGAAAGCACTGGACTTGTATGGAGGGGATTTGGCTTTGGATCTTGGTTCCATTGGTTCTCACCTAGGTGGCCTTGAGCCAGTCACTTATTATCTCTTAGCTCTGGTTCCCTTCCAGCCTTGATCCCAAGATTCTTCTTGTCTCCATTAGCCCCACCTTTAGCCTGCCTGACCTCCCCCCACCTTCCCATTATCTCTCTATTCTTCTCTAGCCAGGTTGCTCTCCCAGGGCTCTTCTTCATGGCTGTTCCTGTTGCCTTTCTTTTGTTCACTCTATTTCCTCCACCTCTGATGTCTTTCCCCCCTCCTCAGCTTCTGATTTTTAGCCAGCTCAATTTCCCCCTCCTCCTCCATGTAGATTTCCTGGATTACCCCAAACCACAATGCTTCTTTCTCCTCTGAGGGACTATAGGCCTGACTGTCCTCCAGAGCTTAACACCACGGTCTGCTGTCCTATTGGGCTGATGCTTCTGATGTGTACCCCAATCCTCACATAACACAGCTGACAATTGCTCCTCAGAGCCAATGATTATCAGTCAGAGAATGAAAGCCCCAGGAAGCTATGGGAGGCCCCACGTCCCCCTTCTGTGAGAAGCCAGAGGGGTCATCTGTAGCATCTGCATTGTACAACAATTGTGCTCTCACTCCTCTGTGGGACTCTGGCCTACAGTGGGATGACATGAACTCAGGCCCCAGCTCTGCCAGTAGAAGTAAGGACAGTATTTACACAAGATACCTTGAAGGACTGGCTTGAGAAAAAGCCTTAGTGACCCCAAAAGAGATAGAGAAATGTAAACCGCTATTGTTCTCTGCTCCAAGCTAGAATGCGTGGTGGGATAATAGAATTTCAGGACTAGGAGGGGCTTTAAAACAGGGAGTGTCAGAGCTGGGAGGGCCCTTAGAACAAAGAAGGCCAGAACTGGGAGAGGTCTTAGAAAAGCAAACATAGTGTCAGATCCCTGAGAATTCATGGCATCGAGGATTTGTAACTGGAAAGTAGAGTGTAAACAGCATGGGATGTTGGGTCAGGAGGCCTGACTCCTTACTACCTGTATGACCTGGGTACTTAATCTTTCTGGGACTCAGCTCATCATTTGTAAAACAAGGGGATGGACCAGATGACTTCTAAGGTCCCTTCAAGATCATAGATTTAGAGTCCAACATTTGAATTTATAATTGAGGAAACTGAGGTCAGAGATTATAAATGGTTTGTTCACAGGTTGCAAGTAGCTTGAAACTATGTCCTCTGACTACAAAGCCTGTATTCTTTCCAATGTACCATACTGCCTCTAGCTAAACCCTGGGGGCCTCAGCTAGAATTTATTCACACAAGGAAAAGATTGCCAAGTATGTGGGTGTTCACTCATACATCGAAGGTGAATTCAGTGCTGGCAGATTCCATACTCGAACTTTCCATAGGGAATGGAAGAGAGAGAGAGAGAGAGAGAGAGAGAGAGAGAGAGAGAGAGAGAGAGATCCAATAAAATGGAACAAATCGTTTAGGAGAGCACAACTATAAATTACATGAAAAGAGGGATTGGGATTTGGAGGAGGCACCACCAACTCAAAAGGAGTCAGTAGTGGGATGAATGTAACAGGCTAGGAAAAAGCGTGGTCTTTGGATTGCATTAAGAGAAGCATACCTTCTGGGACTGAGGATGTGGTGATTCTGCTGTCCTTGGTCCTGATCAGACTATATCTGGAGTCTTGTATTCTGTATTGGGCATCACATTTTAGGAAGAACATTGACGAATTGAAGTGCACCCAAAAGAGGGTAGCCAGGATGGTAAAGGGCCCTCAAGATGATTTTGTCCATTTGTCCACCCTCCCTGAGAAACCAGAGAGGTCATTTGAAACATCTCCATTGTAGAGCTGGGAGATACTGTGTTCCCATTTCCCTGTGGTGCATTTGAGGATTGATTGAAAGATCTAGGGGCATTAGCCTGGAAAAGAGAAGATATGGTACAAGACAGCTGCCTTTAAGTATTTAGAGGACTTACATGTGAAAGAAAGACTATACTTTTCGGCTTGACCCCAGTGGACAGAACCAAGAACAATGAGGATCAGGGGGATACGCAAGCAGGCACATTTAGGCTTAATATAAAGGAAAACATATTCCTAGAGATGGAACTGGAAGCCAGGAGGGGGTGTTTCCCCTAAGTAGAAGTCTTCAGACTTGTTCATGGGGGAGGTCACACCCAACTCTGACATTCTTCCATTCTTTGACCTTTCAAGCCACTGTAGCTGCATGACATGAGTGAACTGCTCCCCTGTCTGTCTTGTGCTCATAACCACATATCCAAATGTCATTGCTGCTGCTTAATGCCTCTGGAATGCCAGGAGCCAGTGGAGTCACCAGAGCCATTGCTTTCAGATCCCCTGCTATATACTCTGCAAACAACCCTCAGCCCTCTAGGGTGAAATTGCCTTTGGATATACCTGTGGCTGTCAAGCTCCATACCATATACCTCCATGTTAAGATGCTGCTGGATACTGGACTCCAGACTTGGTGATGAAGAAGAGACAAAGTATAGCTAAGACACAGCCATTACCCTCATGGAGCACATGCTAACAGTGGAAAAAGACACAAATATAGTTTACTGTAATACATAATATTACACAATAAATACATTAGAGACACAACAAAAAGAGTGCTTTGGGAGATCAGAAGGGTAAGAGTGCTACTGACAAAGGTCTGGCTGGTGATCAGAGAAGTCTTCCTATAGCAGATGACCTTTGGTTTGGACTTTGAAGGAAAAGCAGGAATGTAATAGGTAAAGGTAAGGGAGTCTGTTCTAAGCTTAGCTCTGTGCTCTGGTGTGCACCAGCTGGCCCTTGGCTAGAAGCTTGCTTACTGTCTAGCCCACATCCTCCACTTTGAGGCTACTCACTCCTGAGGAGATAGGTATATGGTAATAGCTAGCAGTCTGTGCTCCTCCATGGGGAAGGAGGTGGTATTAGAGGCATCTGGACCAGTGGGGGTAGAATGGTCGAGCTTTTATTTTAAGTGCAAGGTCTGCATTAACAGTGAGGTTCAAGCTAAGGCAGAGCTACAGGAAATGAAGGATTAAAATGATATTCATACCTGGGTTAGGAAGAGCCAATTCTGAAACCAGTTTTGAGTTGCATTCGCTGCTGGTACATCACTGTCTTACTGGCCCATCCTTTGCAAAGATCCCAGTGCAGTGCATGGGAGAACAAAGTAGTGAATACTAGCAGGAAGGGCCCTGAAAACTTAACAGCAGCAAAGCTGCTATCTGAGATCTGAGATTCCCCCCCCCCCCATCTCTCTTGATGTTGTTGTGTCACCCTGGCCTCTGGATCTCTAAGAAAGGAATCAGACATTCGAATGATATGCTTGCATTCCCCCTTCTCCCCCCCCCAGGAAACAAGGTCCACATCTGAGACCCTAGAGACAATATATCTAAGAGGGTATCCAAGTGTGGTGATGATCTGTCCTGCTGATTCTGCAGACTAGATGGCCTCTGGGGTCTCTGCCAAATTTTAGGTTCTGAGAATTGCCTGGAGAGTCATGTGTCTGGCCCTCCAAGTATCAGATCAATCCCTTATAACTGGAAAAGTGACAGCCGCAGCGATGAGTGTGCACCACAGAGGATGGCTTGCACTGCAGGCTCACGATAGGGAGGGTACTAGCTTTCTTCTCCTTATACCTGCCTAGTGTTGGAAGAGTTTAATTCAGGACTTGGTCTATAATAGCTCAACACATACTACCTCAGGAGTCTTGGTGAACCATCTATGAACTCATCCGAGGTTTCTTAGTTAGAATTCTGGATAATGTTCTGGGGGAGGAAGGAAGAAAGGAAAGAAGGAAAGAAGGAAGGAAGGAAGGAAGGAAGGAAGGAAGGAAGGAAGGAAGGAAGGAAGGAAGGAAGGAAGGAAGGAAGGACTAATTTGTAAATTGATCCATAATAATACCTGACAGTTCTAGAGACTCTAGAGTTGGTGGGGCACTTTGTAGACACTCTCTCACTTGAGTCGTATAACAACCTCATGAGACAGGTACTATTCATACCATTTTACAGATGAAGAAACAAACTCAAGTTAATTGCCCAGGGTCTTGCAACTGGGGCCATGCCCTCTAACCCCAAAGTATGGTGCTGACTCTTCCTCTTCTTTGTTAGGTGACACAATGGGTAGAGTTCTTGACCTGGAGTCAGGAATACTTGAGTTTAGATGTGACTTCAGACACTTACTAGCTGTATGACCAGGGGCAAGTCACTTAACCTCAATCTTCCAGTTAACTATTCTGTATAATGGGTAAGAGCACCTACCTCCCAGGATTTTTGGGAGGATCAAATGAGATAAAATGTAGAAAGTGCCTTGTTAGCTAGTAGGGTTGCTCCTAATGAATTTTAGCAGTGGACAGCTCCCAGTCAATGCCAGATCTTCCCAAGAGGGGAAAAAATTTACCACTGGCCTGAAATAAATTGACATTGTAAGGGAACAGTCATTCTGAGGGAAGAAACCTAAGGAGGGAGCCAACTCTGTGGCTTGCTTAATTCAACTAACATTTTAAATGCACCAACCTTATATAAGATGGGGGGGGAGGAAAAGGATGTGGAGAGAAGAGCAGATTCCATACCCTTAACTAAGTTTGACACAAGGTAATGGGGCAAAGATCTTCCAGTGGGACCTCGGGCAAATTTCTTTTCTAGGCCTTTTGTAGCCCTTTTCTACAAGATTAGGGGATTGGACTGAGATTATAGATTTAAATGGGGCTTGAGGAAAATTAATGGAGGGAAGGTTCACTTTCAAGGGATGATTAGGGATGGATTAGGGGATGAGATAGTACTGAAACTGAGCCTTAAAGGAAAAAGATTTCAATTGGCTAATCAATAAACTTTATGAAACCCTACTATATACTAGGTACTGTACTAGGTGGTGGTAGTAATGGGGTGGATGTGCATTCCAAGCTTTAGAGAAATGGCCTATGGGAGTACACAGAGAGAAAAGGGAGCAAGACCAAGTTAGGGATAGCTAATAATTCATCAGGGCTAGAGTCTGGATTGCATGAAAAGGAGGACTGTGAGACAAGCCTGTAAAGGTAGGCTTAAGATCCTGATTGTGGTGGACCTAACGTGTTTTAGCCTATGGGCAATAGAAAGTCGCTAAAGGTTTTAGGGAAGAAGTAATGAGATTGGAATAAGTCCAAAGTCATGCATGTAAAATAAGAGGCAGGATTTGAATGCAGATTTCTAGGGTCTCAGACCAGAATTCTTTCCATGATATTATGTTGCTTCTCACAGTATAAAAATTATGAAATTGGCAAAGTGTTTTTTTTTTCATTTGTAAAAGTTGGGGCTTAGATTTAAGAGCCTCAGAGGTACCTTCCAATTCTACATCTGATTCAGTGAAAAGACCTCTGACCTCAGGAAAGACCAGGATTCAAATCTGCTTCAATGCTTGAGAGCTGTGTGACCCTCAGCAAGATATGTTACCTCTGAGCCACAATCTCTTTACGTGCCAAATCGAGATCATAATGGTAGCCTTCCTTTCCTCACAATGTTGCTATGAAAGAAGTGCTTTGTAAACCATGAATCACTACATAAGTGGAAGTTATTTCTTCCTAAAATTGAAAGGTTTGGGGTTTGCAAATCAAATTGGAGATCAGGGTGTTTTGGGTTGGCACCATCAGTGTCTGCTTATGAGACTCAAGCAGGTGGAATTAGAATCATTTTTGGAACCTTCTGATAACACTGGGGTTCCCTGACCCACCCTCACTCCTTAGGTTAATGAGCCCCAAGTGTTCAGAGATCTCAGGATTAGGACCTGGAACTCTCCCATCCTTCCTGTTACCCTACATAGAACATTAATGCTCACCTAGGTGATGGAACTGGCTGGATTAGGGACCGGAAAGAGCCATCAAGTTTAATTAAATTTCTTGGCTCCCAGAACTGAGTCTTCCTATGGGGCTGGTGCTAGGGCCTCCACACACTCTCTTCCTCCTTTCTGTTCTGAAAGAAATAGTCACAATAGGACATTTATTCAGCCCAGGTTGGGACAAGGAGACAAAAAGGGGGTAGGTAGACACCAGGGACAAGATCTGGCTATAAGTACATGTGAACATAGGGAGATGCTTGCATTGGGACAAGAGGAGGTCCCAGACCCATACCAGGGCACTCCCAAGTCCAAAATAGTGCACTGAAATGGGAAAAGGTATCAAATGACAAATTTATCTCCCACTACCCAGTTTGGGGTCACAGATCCAGGGCAGACTAAGGAAGGCACCTCAGGCCCTAGGGATACCAAATGAGACAGAAATTCAAAAGCAAGCAGTAGTTGTGTCCTTCCTTCCTTCTTTTCTTTCTTAATATGGCAGAATTTGTTTTATATGACTGCACATATTTGTTTTATTTTTTTGCTTTTTTTTTTTTTTGGAGGGGCAATTGGGGCTAAGTGACTTGCCCAAGGTCACGTGGCTAGTTTATTTGTATGTGTTAAGTGTCTGAAGCAGGATTTGAACTCAGGTCCTCCTGACTCCAGGGCCAGTGCTCTATTCACTGCGCCACTTAGCCACCCCCAGTTTTATTTTTCTTGCCTTGTCAGTGGATGGAGAAGCTAAAGGGGGAGGGAGAGATTCTGGAACTTAAAATAAAATAAAATTTAATTTAAAAAGGAATTCTCTACCTCCTGGCTTCTTTCACATTCCAGCTAAAATTCTACCTCCTCCATGAAGCCTTTCCTGAACCCCTTTCAGTGCTAATCCCTTCACTGTGTTGATCATCTCCAATCTATCCTATGTTTTGTCGTACATACAGTAGTTGTTTTCATATTGTCTCTCCTCATTAGACTGTGAGATCCTTGACAACAGGGACTGTTTTTACCTTCCTTCATTTCCCTATTACTTAACACTGGGCCTTGCATGTAGCAGGTGCTTAATAAATGACGACTCCAAATCCTATACTTTTTGAATCTGAAAACTGCAAGATCACTTATGATTGGGAGAATCAGGAAAGACTTCATAGAGAAGGTAGCAATTTATTTCAGAGGCCACAAGCTAGAATGTACCTCTTGGCCGTCATAAAATATAAGCTCTGTGGAGTCAGAGGAGGTCTCATGTTTGTGTGTTCAGAACCAATCCAGTACCTCATACCTGAGAAATATCCACTAAATAATTAATTGAAAGCACTTTAGAAATCATCTAGTCCAATGACCTCATATTATAGATCAGAGGCCCCTAGAAAGCTACTTTATTTAACCCTTTAATGGTTTTTTTTAATGGCATCATTTAAAAATAAGTATGTATCTTAAATTTAATAATTTATTGTAAATTCATGTTTTTTCCTGCATTGAAATTTTGATGATGCCATATTGTGTCATGTAACGGGATAGTATTATATTGTAAACAAGTCGTTACGATCACATGTTTCTGCCAATACATGCTGGACTTCCCTACAGTGCATGACATGCTCACCTGCCAACACTTGCTTATGTTAAGACCTGTCAATGGACTTAACCGATTGGTTATAACTTACATTTTGTGTGTTTATTGGAAAATAATGTAAACATTATGGCTCTGACTCTGTTACACAACAGATGAAACATGTACGAATGGTTTTTCAAGATTTTCTTCTCTCCTTTTGCTTCCACCGCCTCCTTATTTTTATTTAATGCCCCCCAATTGCACATGAAGCTACTACTGAACCCGTGGATCATTCCAGCACCCCGCTGGGGGCGGTATCACCCACTTTGGGAACTTCTGAAAGAAGCCAAAATCCATAGCAGGCAAGGGACTTTCTTAAGACCACGTGAGTGATAAGTATCAGAGCTAAGATTCAAACTCTGATCCCAATTCCAGGGTCATTTCCAATAGATCTGGGTGTTGAAGGATTCAGGATTCCAACAGAAGAAGAATCCTAGACTTAATTCTTGGTACAGGAAGCATGTGAGAAAACAGGAAGGGACAGCACAAAAGAGGTCATGACCAGGAATGAGGCATTCTCCAGTTAAGAATATCTGTGAGTTACTTGAAAGGCAGAGCATTAGGAAGCAAGTTTGTGCTCAAGAGAAGTCTAAAGTGCTCTCAGGAAGAGGAATGAAATGTAGTTTCAAGTGCAGCTTGGGAAGTGCTAGCATGGGCTTAGCACAGCACCTGACGCAAAGTAGGTGCTTCATAAATGTTTGTTGATTGATTGGAGGGGATGGGGTGATGCCAGAGTGGAAGCCACCTGAGTGGTTGACACCAGAGCTTCCTATGTTGACCAATTAATCCTAACTAGGAGCTAAGTCCAATCATTTCTATCTTACAGAAAGACTGAGCTTAAGCATCAGCATGCTCCAATTCTCCACCCTAGGACAAAACCCCAATCAATACACTTTCATTATAGTTCTGCCAAAAAGGGGTGATATAAAATAAGAGTGGGGAAAGCATCACAGAATTCCAAGATCTTGGGGTCAGAAGGCACCTAGGATGGGAGGAGGGGTACTTGAATTAGAAGCTCCTCTACAGTATAACGTCCTCCAAGCCATCACCCAGCTCCCATGTGAAGAACACATGCTTATCCTCTGTACTTATCCAATGCTAATCCCTCAGTAATTCCTTCCTCTTTATAATTAACTGGCCTAAGATCTTCCACAGGAAGGTGAAGCATTTAACATGCTCCCAAGAAGAAAACTAAAAATGGACTTCCTGGATTTCAATAAACTCAATCTACTATGGTCCCACCTAAGCTTTCAGAGGACAGAGTTCATAAAAGCCAGCAAGTCTGCTTCTCTGGAACTCAGTTTCCTCATCCATAAAATGGAGGTGTTGGACTTCATCTAAAAAAATCTCCTTCCACCTGAATTCTGGCTTTTGATAAGTTTTTGCATTATGTTAACTATGAATCTGCTTCTGCAACCCCCTATTCGCCTCTTTCCCCTCTGGTGCCAAACCGAACAAAACTTTTCCCTCTTCCATGTGACCGCCCTTTGTGTGCTTCTGAGCAGCATGAGTGTGGCTAGAGAGATGGACTTGGGAGTCAAGGAGACCTAAATTCCAATGACCTTCACCATTTGTTGGCTTTATCCTCTCTTAGCCTCAATTTTCTCATCTATAGTATGGGTATAATTATAATTTTATTAGTTATGTCACAGAGTTGTTGTGAAGAAATTGTCATCATCAAATTAAGACCTATACAACATTGGTCTTTTGAAAAAGCAAAATGGAGGAAGTATCCAATCAAAACTTTAGGAAGTATCCAATCAAAACTTGCATGATATTAATGAAACACAGGGCTCATCCCCTCAAGGTAGTCAGAGAAAGACTTATATTTCCTTGTCAAAAGGAGGAAAAGGACTAATTATCCAGCATATTGATGCATGATAAGGGGGTTAAAAACATATAGAAATATTTGTGGAATGAGCAGATACCACTTAGATGAGCAACAATAAAAGTGACAATAGGTCCACCCCCACTACACTGAGCAAATAACTAACATTAGCTTACTTTGAGATGAAGCCTGTGAAAGGGCTAAAATCCAAGAACAGATCTTGGGCCAACTATAAGTGGCATCTCTAAAAGCGACACTCCAACAATAAATTGACAAAGAAGCATTAAACAAATGGCTACATCATGGGGATTTGTTTGTAGAAATGGAGTTTATTATGACAGTGGCAGATGGCAAGGTTATTGATATCCTGAATTACAAAGAAGCTGTCCTTCAGAAGCTTGGGTTTAATGACCAGGATAGATCATGCCAAGAAATAGTGGAAACTATGTGAAATATCACAGGTCTCAAACATTAATACCTCACAGATACCTAGGAGGACACAACCATGTGGCCAGACTTATATAACAAACCTGAATATGAACAAATAACAAATCTCCACTCTACAAATATAGACCTCAAGATAGACTCGAGAATTTAATATGTCCTGAAACTTGAATATGACCACAGACAGAATTGTTGCCCACAATCACCTTTATCCATAAAATCCATAAAAATTTTTAAAATAATGTTTCAATAGATGTAGTCACACCAAATAATCATAAATGTCCAAACCAAGTATACTAAAAACTTTGGTGAAAAAGAAATGTAGCAGAGGTCAAAACCATCCAAGAACAGGAAGAAGTGGACATCATCTTTGTCAAGCTCTCTAGTAACTGAGATATCCCAGAGACATTTCCTGTGATCCTACCAAAGATGAACTTCTATCCCAATACTGTTATTCAATTGCCAAAAAAATCATTTTAGATACCTGTGCAACAGTCTACTGAACACTAAATGTGAAAGAATATTAGCAGGGTAACTGCATGTCCCAGAATGATTTCTATCTGAACTCCGTCGAACTAGATGAGAATGAAATTAATAATAATTAGCATAGCTGACATTGATATGGTGCATTAAGGTTTGCAAAGTGGTTTATGTTTAAAGGAAAAGGCAATTGTTAAAGCTTAAAATGCTGTATAGGAACGCACACTATTATGGAATTAAGATTGTAGGAGAAGCCACAGTGACATGACAGATCTAGGATAGAGGGTGCTTCTAGCAGATGAGGGATCAGGAAATCCTTCCCAAAGGAAAGTCATCCCAGTATGTCTTGATGGAAGAAGGGAAGGACTTTAGCAAATAGAGAAGGAGGTAGGAGCAGAAGAGTTCTAGGAAAAGGAATCACCACTAAATGAGAGAATGGAAAGAGCAGTTCAGCCTAGAACAAGTCTATATTTAATGCCTTCTGTACACCTAGCCCTATAAGAGCTGTAGAAACCCCTAGGCTTCCCTGCAGAGGAAACAGAAGAGGTAATCCCTACCCTCAAAGGACTTAGTTGGGAGTTTGTATCTTTTTTGTATCTGTATCCCAACTTCTAGCCCAGAGTATAGCATATGCATAATAAATGCTTGTTGATCAATTGGCCTCTAGGATCATAGAGTCTAGAACTGGCCTAATAATGCAAATCAACCATCTCCTTTTACTGATGAAGAAACTCAGGCCCAGAGAGTATGGTAAGAAAATTCACTAAAGTCGCACAGCTAGTGACAAAGCTTAGATTTAAAGCTAGGTTCACAGATTCCAAAGCTATTTTCTTTTCTGCTGCCTCAAATTGCCACTTTGAGCCATCCAAATTGAGACAGAATACTGGGCTCAGGGGGCCCTGGCACTGATTTCAGAGTATATAACATAGTCAGCAAGAATTCATTAAGTGCTGACTTTGTACCAGGCATTGTGCTAAGTACTGGGAATACAAGTACTAACAAAAAGAGAGACATTCTTTACCCTCAAAGGGTTTATATTCTAATGGCGGGGGGGGGGGGGGGAAGATAGTACATACAAGGGAGCTGAAAAGGGGAAGGGAAGGTTGTCATGAGAAGGAGGTGGTCAAGAAAGTCCAGTGAGTCAGGAGTGTAGCCTGAAGAGGAGTTAAAGACATGGAAGGTCTGAGGGGAACTGGCTGATCAGAGGAAGAGGCCAAAAGGGTGAAGATTACATTGTGAGAAATCCATGAATAAAGTGAGCTTGCAAGGTGGAGAGGTTTCTGTGACATGATAGAGAAAGTCAACGAGTCAGGAGTGAAGCCTGGAGAGAAATAAAGGGAAGAAGAAGCTTCGGTGAGTGGAAAATATGCTGGGTTATAAAACAAACCAACCTTGGGTTGTCTTGCCTCTGGTGCTGACTTACTGAGAGACAAGCAGCACAGAGAATGGAACCCTGAACTTGGAGGAAGGAAGACCTGGGTTTGAATCCCTCCTCAGACACTTACTAGCTGTGCAATACTGGGCAAGTCATTAGATCTTTCTGAGCCTCAGTTTCCTCATCTGTAAGATAGGGGTAATAATAGCACCAGGTCACAAGGTTGTTGCAAAGCAAAATGAGATCATGTCTATAACCTCCTATTTGAAATGCTGGTGTTTGTGTGAGCTCAGTTCTGCTGTGCCCCACAGTATTGTGACCCTCGATGCTTCCCACAGCCACCTAGCCTTCTTCCCTTCTCCTTGGACAGGGGCTTATTCCTATTCTCAAAGACTTTTCACATAGATTAGCTCATCTTAGCCTCATACATACTTGGATATTCGTTCATCCATGGGGTTGTCAGAACTGGAATTAGTGAATAAACAAGGAAATTGATGCACAGCACAGATCAACAGCTCATTCAAGATCAAACAGCATGTTAGGGGCTTGAAATGGACTGGAGTGAAGGCTTTTAGGCTACACCATGTTGGGACTTGTCTTCCTACAGCTCATCTGGAATTAGGGCAGAAGCGACCCAGACTCCAAGAGAGGGGAGATGGCTTATGGACTAGCAGCAGTGCAGGGGAGAGGAAACTTTGCTGAACATGAAGACAGGAAACCTGAATTCAAATTCTGCTTCTGCTTCTTAGGACCTACCTAAACAACCTACCTGTGACTTTGAAAAACTTACTTCATTTCCCTGAGATTCAATTTCCTCCTCTGTTAAAAAGAGATAATAATACTTATTCAATTTCCCTCAGGATTGTTGTGAGGAAAATGCTGCAGGTATAGGATTTAAGTTGTTGCCAAGTGTCAGTGGTGTCCTTGCCATAAAGAGTCTCAGTCCTGGAGAGCAGATGATGAAACATGTTTCCCTCCTTTCTGCAGAAGGTGGGGTTAGAATTTTGCATACACTGACAGACAAGGTCACTGATGCTTGGAAATGCTTCATTGATACTGTTTGTTTTTACATTTTCACCATCATTTCCTGATTCACTGTCCTCTGTAACAAAGAAAAACAGTTAAGCAAAACCTGACAAAGTGACCTTCTTTGTCTGCATAGAGACCCCATCTCCTGACTCCAAATTTGGTGCCCTTCTCACAAGTCTGAAAGGACTTTTCCTGGAACTTCATTTCTGGATGTTGATGCCCAGCTTCCCTGCTGGGGAAACGTCAGGTTAGGTTGTTTGACCTAGCCAAGGTCAAGGGAAACTCAGAAGTCCTGCTTGTGTTACTAGGTGTCTACTAGCTGAACAAGTGCTTTGAACTTCCTGAGCTTTGGGGGTTTTTATCTTTGTGAAATCGAAATAATTATATTTTCACTACTTGTCTACCAGAAGTATTGTGAGGACCAAATGAGGTAAAATGTCCCAAGGACCAGGAATTATTGCCATCATTACACAAGGTCAGGAATCAGGTCCTGCTGTCCCCTATATCCCAACCTGGCATTCCCCCAGCAGGGAAACTGGGCAGCAACATCCACAAAATTTGAAGTCAGGAGATGGGGTCTCAAGTTCCAACTCTGCCACTGATGTCTTTTGAAACCTTAGCCATGACTCCCTTTCTGGGCCTTGCTTTTCACCTTCATAGAAGAGGGGCAATGCTACCTACATTACCTGCCTAGTAGAAGTTGGAGAAGTGTTTAGCAGGGACATTATAGGTATGTCTTATATGAAGCATATTTACAGAATTCTGGAGTCAACAATCAGCAAGTCTAATCCTAACCAACATTTTTTTAAAAATCTGTGCAACCTTAATCCATCATAGTGTGCCTCACTGGGCTGGCATAGGTGTCAAATTACATCATAGATGAAATAGTGGCTCCCATAATCATAAAGTCCCATACAGAAATAGGGAAGGGAGTACATAAGACTGGGACATAGACACTCCATAAGTACTAATAAAATAGTAAACATTTGGTACTGAAGGTTCCTGGATTCAAAACTGGGAGAGACCTTAGAAGTCATCCAGCTTAATCTCCTCATTTTACAAGGAAGGAAACTGAGTCCCAAAGAAGGGAAAGGGCTCATCTAAGGTCACATAGCTAATAAGTGACAGAAAGTGAGACCATCTCTTCTGGCCCCAAATCTAAGACTCTTTCATCACATTGTCTTTCTACCAGTTCTCCAAGTCTCTGTAAATTGGGTATGATAACAATTATACTGCCTACCTCACAGAGTTGTTGTGAGACAGAAGTTGAGGAGCTGTGATTTCATTGGTATGGAAAACCATACTACTCCACCTAAGATAACTTATGAGCTATTTATAACTAGATAAGTCTTATGGAGTTGTCTGAGGCTCAGAGGTCAAATGACTTAGCCAGAGTCACACAACTAGTATCAGAAGTGAGACAGAATTCAGATTTTCCTAGCACCAAGTCCAACCTTCTACCTACTACCACTCTGATTCTTCTGTTATAAGGAAAGGGTTTTGTAAACCTTTGTAAAGCATCATAGAAATGGGATATATACATATAAATGTGTTTATATATACATACATATGTGTGTATACAGCTACCCACATATAATATATATATACATGTGTGCACATACACATATTTAAATACATTCTATTGTATATCTTAATATATTTTAATTATATATTCAATTTTATGCATATATACATATGTATTAATACATTCTAATTTAATACATTCTATCCCTAGAAGATACATGAAAAAATATATAGCAACATTAG
Organism: Gymnobelideus leadbeateri; assembly: GCA_011680675.1. NCBI lineage: Eukaryota > Metazoa > Chordata > Mammalia > Diprotodontia > Petauridae > Gymnobelideus > Gymnobelideus leadbeateri. Next base: position 51,906 of record WOXC01000699.1, on the reverse strand, counting down.
TATTCAGAAAAAGGGACCAAAGCCTACATAGCATGCACAAATCAAAAGGTTTAGGCGGCCAATCTCAGTGTCCTTTCTGGAAGCCTCGGGCCCATAGTTTCAGCACCCTGGATAGTTCTTCCATTCACCACTGTTTTGCCCAAGGACTGAACAGGCTTTTCTTACAATGACCAGATGTTCCTTCCTTCCCAGGCTAGCTTAAGGCTAAAATGAACCTTTTCTACCAGGGCTTATCAGAGTTTCTAAATTACATACTGAGAAGAAATTTAATTGGTTTAATTAAGAAAGTTTATTTCATGGTAATTCAGTTTGGTTATGCTGCAAGACTTAATGTGTCCTCTGGTGAGAGAAATCTGTTATAAATATTCATGGCCTCACTCTCCCCTCCCCTCTGCTGCCCTCACCTTCCTCCCCCACCCCACAAAATTGGGAGATGTGGCAAAAGGCTCAGCTTAAACTACCTTCCACATGGAGACTTTCTTGATCCCCCAACTGCCAGTATTTTCCCCTTCTCCCCAAATTGCTTCCTGTCTAATTTGTATCTACTCTATAAGTACATGTTGTCACCATTGGAAGCTTCCTGAGGGGAAGGACCACTTCACTTTTGTCTTTATATCCTATATCCTAGCTTGGCATATAGTAGGCCCTTAATTAATGCTTGTTGATTGATTAAAGACAGTGCAGTCATATCATGGGAAAAGCCCTGGGGTGGGAGGTGAGAAGAGGTGGGTTTGAATACCAGTTCTGCTGTGATGCAACAACAAGCTTTGTGAATCTAGTAAGGTCCTTTGCACCTCAGTTTTTTCATCTGTAAAATGAGGCTGGATTGTATGGTCTCTAAGGCACCCATGGCTCTTACATTCTGTGAGTCCATGACATTCATATCCTTCACTGAACTCTCTTAATGGTTTCTCAAGGCATGGAGAGAATGCCAGACTCCTGAAGCCTTTGCTAACAGAACAAGAACTAGAACAAGCCCTTATAAGATGGAAAGGTATGGGATCCCAACCAGGACAAGACCATCTCTCAACACAAACCTAGCTGAGAGCGATGAGGTTCAGTTGTAGAAAGCTAGATGTCAGGAGAAGGTATTTTTTTAGCCTGGAAGATTATGCAATAAGGCCTAAAGGCTGGTTTCTGTATGGGCAGAGGAAAGGCTCACTTAGATTGATAGAATTAAAAATATCTGGTCATGTTGTCTATTGGAGGAAGGTGATAGAGGTGGTCACTGTCGGGACCCAACAGGCTAGGTTCTTTTAAGTATCAGGATATAGGATGTCAGCCTCAGCTTTGTAGGGTCAGAGAATTTAATTCTGAAAGAGATCTTAGGACACATCTAACCCCAAACACACATTTTACAGATAATAGATCTGACATTCAGAAAAGTAAAATTATTTGCCCAAGATCACATGGGGATCCAGGACTCCAAATGAGGTCCTCTGATTCCAAATCCAGACAAGCTGAGCCAGTGGATAAGATGGCATTTGTAAAGCATTTAGCATAGTGCCTGGTACATTTGGTTGTTGTTCAGCCATTTTTTGTCATGTACTACTCTTTATGACCCCATTTGGAGTTTTCTTGACAAAGATACTAGAGTGGTTTGTCATTTCCTTCTCATTTTATAGATGAGGAAACTAAGGCAAACAGGGTTAAGTGATTTGCCCAGGGGACACAGCTAGTAAGTGTCTGAGGCCAGATTTGAACTCAGGAAGATGGGGCCTCCTGACTCCAAGACTGGCACTATATCTACTGAGTCACCTCACTGCCCTGCCTCATACATAATAAGTGTTTAATATATACTTGACTATGGTTCCAGAGATGGAAAGGGTGAATGTATGGAGTATCGGGAAGGTGATTTATAAGGAAATGGTCAGGGAAAAAAGTAAAGCATGTTTGGAGGAGGAGGAAGCATAGGAGAAGAAGGGAAAGGAAAGGAAGAGAAGGAGGGAGGAGGGGAGAGGAAAGGACCAAGGGAGGGAGAGAGGGCCCTTGGAACCAGGAAGGTCCAGTGAGCAGCACAGATTTGGAGGCCAGGCTGCATGTGAAGGATGGGCGGGGGGGTGGAGCATCATCAAATGTCCCACAGCTGGTGATAAAAGCAGGCAAGGGAGTATAGAAACACAATAAATTTAGCCAGATTGATTTCACCTGTAGGGCCATTAACTTAATTCATCCCTCTTGGTTAGTAGCTGAGCTGAACCCAAACTTCAAAGCCATTAGTTGCCTGGCACTTGAGTTCTGCTGAGGAGATAGGGACAGAGTAGGGAGGGAGATGTGGAGGAGAGGCTAGGATAAAAGGAAAGAGAGAGGAGGGGGAAAGGGAGAAAGGTATGACAGAGGAGGAGAGAGGGAGAGAAAGCTATTGCTGCTTAGCATTTGAATTCTATGAAGATCAAAGATACATGAGGAGATAAGGGAAGAGGAAAAGAAAAGGGGAAGATAAAAAGAGGAAAGGGGAGAAAAAGAATGGAAGAGAAAGGCTAGAGAACGAGGTGAAGAGGGTGAGGAGGGAGAATGAAGGATTAAAGTATTAGTTTGGGGTCAGGAGACCTGGATTCTGCTGCTACTAACTTGGCCTGGAAGTTTGGGTGAGTTTCTCTTTGTGCTTCATGGTCCTCACTTGCCAAATGGGGTTGGGGAAGTAAATACAAGCTTCTGAAAAGTTTTTCTTCTCTTCTTTTATATCTGCTTTTATTCTCCTGCTCTCCTATTCAGCTTCTGGACAGGAAAGCTTTGGAGTAAGATCTTCAGAATAGAGCAAGTAGGCCCTCAGAGGCTAGTAAAGTCAACCTGTGCCTAAACAGCAATACCTTTCATGGCATTCCCAGTCAGCCTCTGCTCGAAGACCTCCAGCTGAGAGGGAGGACCTATATCACTTCTAGTTCCATCCCCCTGAGTCTTCTCTTCTCCAAGATAAATATTCTCAATTCCTTAAATCGATTCCCTTATGACCTGGTTTCCAGAGCTGTCAATATCTCTGGGGACAATCACTTGCCCTTCTGAGCATCTCATTTCTACCACCTCTCTTATCCCCTGAATCCCTCCCTGTGCTTCCACTCTATATTTTTTTTCCAATTTCACTCTCCTCCTGGTCAGATGCCCTCCATTCTGGAATCTTTCTCCTGCTTCTGTCCCATATTCCTTGGCCTTGCATCAACACCCTCTTTGTTCTCTGCTTCTACCACACCACGTTACTAAGGAGATCAAGAACTGTGCTGAATAGGTTCATGACAAAGTCATGTTATCTGACCTCAACTGGGAAAAGGAGATTGGGGGAGAGAAGATGGGGAAAGAAAAAGAGAGACAGAGATAAAGAGATAGAGAAAGGAAGACAAGGAGAGACAGGAGACAAGGAGAAAGATATAATTGGAAGAATGAGAGGAAAGAGAAGAAAGTGGAAACAAGAGAAAAGAGGGCAGGAGAAGAGAGGGGAAAACAGGAAATGTACAGAGACAGATGAGAGAGATTGTAAGAGAAGTAGAGGGGAAGACAGTGGAGACAAGGAAATAAGGGGAGACAGGAAAAGAGGAGAGAGGGTGGGACAAGAAAGGGGTAAAGGAAAAGCATAAGAGGACAGGAGAACAGGGAGGAGAATAATTTTTGTTTCAGAGGACATTACTGGCTCCATTTTCTAACAGGTTTTCTCCACAATCAGGTCTTTGAAAAGAGAAAACTGAAAACCTGTCTTCTCTCCTTCATATTCCCCAGTACCTAGCTCACGATTGGGCACACTGTTATCTACTTATATTCTTGATTAGTCCCAGATCTTTGCCTCCTCCAATGAGTAGTATGGTTCTGTACAATAAAAGGGAAAGGGTCCTTTCCTGGGAGGTAGGACACTTGGATTCTAGTTCTCACTACTTTGCTTTATTACCTTGGGCAAGTCATTCTCCTACTCTGGTTCTCTCAGTTCTCTCATCTGTAAAATGGGAGATTTGAACTATAAAATTTCTATGGCACCTCCAACCTTCTATGAGTCTAAGAGCCTATGACAATTTAAATATTTTGCAATTCCATGGTTCTAGCAAATTATGACTTTGATTCTGATATTGTATATGTGTAAGATTTGATCAATCAGGATCCTAAGAATCCAGGCATGACCTGTCTCTGACTCTTTGCTGTTGTTACTGTCAATTCATTTCAGTTGTGTCTGCCTCTCTGTGACCTCATCTGAGATTTTCTTGGCAAATATACTGGAGTGATTTGCCATTTCCTTCTCCAGCTCATTTTGCAGATGAGGAAACTGAGGTAAACAGGGTGAAGTGACTTGCCCAGCGTTACATAACTATTAAGTGTCTACGGCCAGATCTGAAATCAGGAAAACAAATATTCTGACTCCAGACCCAGCACTCTATGGAGCCACCTAGCTGCCTTGCTGCCTCCTTAGGCAATTCATAAAAACAGAAAGAGTCTGGGGTTCTGGACCAGTGTCCCATAACCTGGTTCTCACTCTAGGCCTGAAGAGCTGACTGATGGGAGAAAGAACCAAAGAGACAAAGGAGGATCTCTGGGGAATTTGATTACCTGAGTGGGTGTCTCTTCCACACCTGTGCTTGAATTCCCCTGTGTTGTATATGCCCCTGAAGACAAAAGCTTTTGTGTGGGTTGTGCTGTAAATTGCTTGAGGTCTTAGTCCCAGAGTATATCAGAGCACTGGGTTATGATGCTATATCATGAGGTCATCACCATCTGAGTCCCTGACACTCTCTGAGCCCTGACCTAGCCTCTCAGACACACCTGCATCAGAACTCATTTCTCCTTCGAAGTTCATAGTCATAGGACCCAGTGCTATGAGTCTAACTTTTATGATCCCAGAGTTTACCCTAGATGCTAAATCTGGAAAAATGCTCAGGCATAATGTGGGAACTGCCTTAGTTCTAAAACCCCATTCAGAAAAAAAGATCTCTCCTGAGCCAATGGGTTTGGCTTGCTTGGCAGTACCATCGATCTCCAGGGGGCATGTCTGAAGAGACATGGGACTGAAACAGCAGACCCTTCTGCCAGATGCTGGAGTCCACTCACCAGAGAATGATCTTACCAAGTGTACCAACAGCATGAACTTGGGGCCCCAGCTTCCTCAGCCAGCTCTCCAAGGCTAGAGATCTACACAACCCCCTTCAAACAAGAACACCAGAAATAAAAGGGGATTCTGTCTAGTTCTGACATCTCCTGTTCTAAGGTCCCTCCCAGCTCTGACATTCCCTGTTCTGAGGCCCCTCCCAACTCTGACATCCCATGTTCTATGAGAAAAGGAAAGGAAATAGGTATAGGGAATAGGCAGGACCTGGGAGGAGATTGAAAGATGAGAGTGAGAAAAGGAACAAAAAACCTGCCCTGCAGCATTTATCCCATTTGACGACTAAGATCACTTTGCTCATGGAAGAGGCCCTGGCCCGGCTTTCCCCTTCCCCTCAAGCCAGAACTAAGGGACAGGGGAGGGAAGTTAAGGAGGAGCAGATCTCTGCTGAATGGAAACACTCCTTACAATGGAGCTGTCCAGCATCAGAATAGGCTGCCTTGAGAGGGAGGGGATTCTGGTTCCTGTATGGGTTGGATAAGATACCCTTTTATGGCTCTTCAAAATTCAATTCCAGATTCTCGGGTGGGAGGAAGGGGGAGGGAGGGAGAGAGAGACGGAGAGAGATGGAGAGGGAGAGGAAAGAGAGAGAAGAGTGAGAAGAGAAGAGAAAGATAAACAGAGAGCCTTTTCTACTCAGATAGCAAGTGCTTAAAGGAGATAATCTTTAAATAAGTGGGATTTGTAAAAGGTCCTTCTTAACCCGATTTAACATCCAAGCATCATAGGATAAGAGATTTAGGGCTGGAAGAGGCCATCTAAGCCAACCTCCTTATTTTACAGATGAGGAAACTGAGGCCAGGCAGGTTAAGTTATTTGCTGAGGGTCACAGTTAGCAAGTAGCCAGCTGTTGACTTTGCATGGCTCTGCCTCATTCAAATCTCATTCACAGCAAGTCAAGACTTCATGTTCATGTTATCAATCCTCTTCAAAGTATAAAGAACAACAACAACAAGGTCTTTAGACTGCTACTGTTCCCGTGGACAACATTCCATCTCCCACCTACATGTCTGCACGGGTTGCCCTCCACGCCTACCCTATGGACTCCACTCTGTCCTGTTCCTCTTAGAATCTCTTTTTCCATCAAAATTTAGCAACAGTGCCACTTAGTCGATGTAGTGGATAGAGCACTGGGCCTGGAGTCAGGAAGACTTGAGTTCAAACCCAACCTCAATGTTTACTAGCTGCATGATCCTGATCCGGTCCCTTAACTGCTGTCTGCCTCAGTTTCTTCTGTAAAATAAGGGCACAAAAGCTACCTTCCTCTCAGGGTTGCTGAAAGGATCAAATGAAGTAAGTAAATATTCATAAAGCATTTTGCACAGGGCCTGGCACACAGTAGGTGGTTAATAAATGCTTGTTTCCTTCCTACATGAAGCTTTTCCTGATTCCCCCCCCCCAAGTTCCTAGTATCCTGTTCATCCCAGTTATATTTATATTTACTTTATGTGCATTTTATATGTCCATCTCAGTGTTTATAGTTTTCTCTCCATTAAAAGATGAAGGCAGAGCCAGATTGGGGTTTTTATGCCACCTCTAAGAGGGCTTTTTGGCAGCCCCTAAGACCTGGCACATAACAGTCACTGAATAAATGTTTGTTGAATAAAATGAAGGAATGAAAGAAATGAAAACATTTATTAAGTGCTTGCTGTGTGCAAAGCACTATGCTAAGTACTGGGGTGCAAATAGAAAAGCAAGACAGTCCCTGACCTCAAAGAGTTTCCGTTCTAATGGGGAGGAATGCCCCCTAAAGGAGGATTCAGCTCTAAATCAGATGGAAAGGTCCCATAGTGCCTTTGCTGCAGATGCAAAGCAGATGGTAATGCCTTTTCTTTAATGTTGTTTCCACTGATGAAATCATATCTCTTATGATTTTGAATCATCTGACCTCACTAAGGACTTTGGTGTTGAGAACTTTCTTTCCTAGGTTATTATGTGTGGCTACTAAGTGGGCAGAAGCTTTAGCACCTGCAAAAACCCAGGTCACATCTCCACAGGGTTTGCTTTTGGCAGGATGGTTGTGGGAGTTGAGCTGGAAGCGGGACCAGTGGTCTCCAGGACACTAGTATTGGCAGGGCTCTTGGGATTAGTTCCCCATCAGTTGCATTGATCCCAGTTAGTGGTGAGGAAGGTAAACCCCTTCTCCAAAGAGATAGCTTTCTTCAGTAATGACTATGGGAGCCAAGTTGGAAGCAGGGCTGGTGGTTTGGGAGGCATTGTTTTCCTGGGTCTCTTGAGTTCAGGATCTGGGCTATCTTCATCAGCATGAGGTGGTCAAGGTGGTAATAGTGAGTAGAGACTTACCTGTACAGCAATCTTCCCTCTCTATGCATCACATAGGAGATGAAGATGCTTTTCTGGACTCAAACTCATCATTCTACAAGATGAACTCACCTCTGAAACACACCTCATATCCTTTCCCATCCTGACTTCAGAATTCTATCAAGTCTCAAATCCAGGTAACCCTCCTTCCCCACCCTTTTCAGTTTATTTTTGTGTGTTGTTTCCCCACTTTGATTTTTAACTCCTTGAGGAAATGAACTGTGTTATGCCTTTCTTGTATCCCAGCTGTATATCCCAAATACTGAGCTAAGTGTTTGGCACACAGTAGGTACTTAATACATATTTATTGACTCTGATGCTACATGTTTGTTGAAAATTAGATATCTGCTAGTTTGGGGTAGAAATATCCCACTATTCCCGTCCTTTTTGTCCCATGGCACTGGGCTCCATAGGGCCTGACTTTGACTAGTAAACTATTTCTGTCTCATCCTTTGGATTTGTGGGAAGAAAGCAATGGAAAATCCTCTCAAAGAGCCAGAAGAGTTAGAAATGGCAGAGTTGGGGGTGGGGTGCCATGCCATGAGTTCATCAGTACCAGCCTCTGGAACCTAGGTGTTATGAGTGGATTGTGTATGAGTCATGTTAAGACAGATCTTTCACTTCTGAAACCCACTGAGGCTTCAGATGGAACTTGGTCATTTTTATGTTTCCCTTTCTCTCCCCTTTCCCTTTCCTTCCTGAGAAAGTAAGTCCGTGCCTTTGAGTCTAATATTTATTACGAGAGGGGAAAGGGAAAAGAGGCTCATTTTAATTCCTTAAACATTTGTTTACTTTGCCTCTTCACCTGGCAAATCTGGCAAAGCATCTGTTAACCACCAACTTTGCTAAATTGTATGTACCATTGTTTGAATGTAGCCTCCAGAGGGGCTCATTAAGGAGCACCCTGAAAAAGAGATTTAAAACTATAAATATTTTTTGTTAAAGTGGGATCTCTGGGGGCTCAGAGCTAGAGAAGAACTATTCGTTCACTTTTATAACTTCCCAGGGCAGAGAGAATAATTTTACCAGGATTTCTCTAGGCAAATAAGTTAACAGAGGTGGTTGAGGCAATAGAAACTGGCTGGGCTGACACTGAGGCAGGCATACACTGTTTTTTGCAGGTATAGTTTGAAGGGAAAACCATTCCTCCAGAGGTGGAGGGGCTGAAGGAGTGTGACCATGAGAGAAGGGCATGCCTAAAATGGAAGAAGATTGCATATTACCCCTATTACACAGCCCTATCCAAATAGGGCAGCTAGTTGGCACAGTAGATAGAGTGCTGGGTCTAAAGTTAGGAAGACATGTCTTTCTGAGTTCCAGAAAGTCTGGCCTCAGACATTTAGTAGCTGTGACACCTTGGGCAAATCACTTAACCCCAATTGCCCTACCTTCCCCCTTCCAAAAGGCAAAAAAAAGTACCCTAAAGATTAGGACCCTAAGAGTTAGGGCTGCAAAGGCCTGAGAGACAATTTGGTCCAATCCTCTCACTTTTAAAATGAGGTAACTGAGGTCCAGGCAGGGAAGGGAGAGGATTTACCTAAAGTAATAATAACAACAGCAAAAACAGCAGTATTTATGTAATTCTTTGAGTTTTGCAAGGCACTTTACTTGGCACTCAATTATTTTGATCCTGGGGGGTAGGGACTAGTATTATCCCCATTTTGTGTATGAGAAACTGAAGCAGGCAGAGGTTGCATGACTTGCCCAGGGTCATATAGAGAATAAGTGTCTGAGGAAGGATTTTAACTCAGGTCTTCCCAACTTCCAAAAAAAGTCTTGAACTCTATGTACATTGTGTCACCTAGCTGTGGCAGAGTGAATATTCAGTTGCAGGCCCTCTGACTGTTTATAGGAATCAGAGCATCAAAACTGGACGGGAATTTCATATTCAACAACTATTTACTCTGCACCTACTATATACACTAAGAACTGCATGAACTGCTGGAGATACGAAGATAAACATAAAACCGTTCCTGTCCTCGGAGCTTACGTGTTCCCCCCACCTCATAAACCTGCCTTGCATATAATAAGTGCCTAATGTATGCTTGCTACTTCATTCTGTGAGGACAGTCAGATTTGAGAACCAGAAGAGATATTAGAGTTCATTGAATACCGGGTCAGGAACAGTTCTTTCATGGTGGGTGAATGGAGGGAGGTTTGAGGCAGGAAAACCATATAGGAGACCATTATAATAATCCAGGTGAAAGACTGATAAGGGTATGACACAGGGCAAGGGCTGGGGGAAAAGGGAACTGATAGAAGAGATGGGCAGAGGCTGAATTGGTGAGATTTGATGCCTGATTGGATATGTGGAATGAGTGAGGAAGGTTGTTGTGTTTGTCCTTCATTCTCAAAGAGGATATGAGGACAACTGGGAAATGATGACATGACTTGCAATTGACTTGGAGTTGAGTGAGGGAGGGCTTCACTTTCAGTTGGGAACCTGGAAGGATGGATGGTGGTGCCCTTGATAGAGCTGCCTTTGGAGGGAGAGGTGATGAATCCTTTTTGGGATATGTTACCATTCAAATGCCAATGTTCCGATCCAAATTCTAAAATCCATTTGGAAATGTTCTCTTTATTGCACCACAGCTATCCAACCCCCTTATTTTACAAATGAGGAAATTGAGACTCCAAGAGAAAAAGGGACTTACCCAAGATCTCCGAGCACATCTTAGTGAATGAGTGGAGTCTGGAAGTAAGGTCTTCAGGCTCTCGGGGCAACCATCTTTCCAACTCCAGGATACTCCCCTCTCCCATTCCCCTACCCATCCCATAGGTAATGGTCAGATTAGGCTGGAATGGGTAGGAGGAAACAGGATAGGAAAATGATCCCAGCCCTTCCTCACTGGACTGCTGAGAGGATCAGAGAAGGGGAGGGAAGAAAAAGCTTTGCAATAAACAGAAAAGCTGGCAAGAAATTATACTGCAATTATTGGACTACTATTTTATACACACACATATACACACATATATGTATATATAATTATTGGACTGTTATAATTATTGGTCACGATGGGAAAAGCCGAGCCAGCTAAAGGGAAGACATGTGAACCATAGGGGCCCTCCCAGAGTCCAACTTGGCCCCACTTGATTTGGGGGAAGGCCTGAAAAGGTATCCATGACAAGTGAGGCTTGAAGATCTGGGGAGGGCAGGGAGCTCACTCCCTTCCTAGGCAATTCCTCCCACTTCGGGACAGTTCTCATTGGTAAGGAAGCCTTTCCTGACATCAAGCCTCGGATGGCATATTCCTTGCATTGTCTGGCTCTGCCCTGTGCCCAAGCCCACGTTTTTGCCTTTCTTTGTATCTCCAGGCAGCTTAGCACAATCTTTGATAAATGCTTATTGATTGACTGACCGAAGGCTAATCCTTCTTCTACATGAATTGAAAGAATCATAGTTCATAGGTTCTAGATCGAAATCTGGGACATCAGAGGCCACCTGGTGAAACCTCCTCATTTTATAGAGGAAGAAACTGAACCCACCGCACAAAACAAGTGTTTGGCAAAGCCAGGAGTGGAAGCCTGGCCCTTTGCCTACAATTCCAGGGCCCTTACCTAGAAAGGAGTGAAGATGTCGCCCCAGGCCTCTGGGAGCTGCTGATTTCCTCTCTCTCAGCTGGACTGGGGCTCAAGCTGAAATAAAGGAGGCGACTAGGTCCCCAGCCCCACCCTTCACTAACCTCTCCCCACACTGGGCTCTTTCCAGACACACATATGCCCTTGAGAAGGACATATGGGGGGAGGGGGGAACATATGGTGTCTGAGCACCCCCTGCTGGTCTCCCCAAGGAAAGTGTCTACAAACTCTAGGCTCCAGTGGAAAGAAGAAACCCTGGCTTCCTCCAGGCCACAAGAAATGAGTCCACGTGCTTGGGACCCCTGCCCAGCATGGGGAGGAATTCCTTGGAGTCATCAGCTCTGTGCAGTGTTGAGCCCCAAAGGATCTGAGCTCAAACCCCAGCTCTGTTCCTTCTTAGTCCCATGGCCTGGAGAAATTCTCTTTATTTTTCTTGCCTCAGTCTTCTCATTTGTGAAATGAAGGAATAAGCCTCAATGATCCCTGTGATCTTTTCCAGCTCTGAGTGGCAGAACAGACAGAGTATTGACTTGACTTGAAATCTGCCTCCCATGTACCTCACTGGCTGTGTGGCCATGGGCTGGTCCTCATGCTCCTCATCTGTGAGCTTATTATGGGGAAGGCCTTTGAAGCCTTAATTTTCTGTGGAGGTGGGAATTGTGATCTCTGCTTCCTCACTCTCCCTCACCCCCCACTTCCAGGCAATTCTCCCTCCCAAATATCTACTCTCCACAGTCTCTGGCCATCCGCCCACTTCTCTCCACTCACATAGCCACCATGCTTGTCCAGGTCCTCATCCCCTCTCACCAGACCATTTCCATGGTTTCCTATTTGGTTTCCCTGCCTCCAGCCCACTCCACTCCATCCTCCATACAGCTGCCAAAATAATCTTCCTATGCCTCTGTCACCCCCAAAGCTCTCCCTATAGACAATTCCCTAGCCTAGCATTCAAGGCCCTCCACCCTACTACCTTTCCAGCCTAATTTCCCTTTACCTTCTTACCCTGGAAAATTCCTCCACCTCTGCAACCCCCTTGTCCCATTGGTGAGTTCCTCCATTTTGAGGAAGAGCCCAGTCCAACCATCCTTCTGACTCTGGACCTTGACCTTATCACAAGGCAGGTCCTCCCTACCCTTTTTCAGCTTCCTTTTATGGGCCATCTTCCCTCCTCTAAGGCCCTTGGGGGAAGGAACTGTCTGGTTTTGCCTTTATCCCAAAGCACAGGACCTGGCACACAGTAGGTGCTTAATAAATCCTTGTTGACCTGACTTCACACATGCTACCTCCGGACCAGCATGGACAGCTCCCTGCCTTCCAAACTTACATGCCAGGTCTCTCCTCTCTCTTCTGGCATTCCAGCCCACATCCCTTCAGAACACTCCCTCCTTACCTCTACGGGTAGAAATTCTTCTCTGCCTTTGGGGCCTGGATCAGATGTTGCTTCTTAATGAGCTCTCCCACACACAAATATGCTTAAAATCTCTCCTCTTCAAATTTTCTTGGATATATTTTCTGGGATTCTCCATTGTCCCTATTCAGTTCAAAAAGCATTTTTATTAAAAAGGCAAACCTTGGGGGCGGCTAGGTGGCGCAGTGAGTAGAGCGTCGGCCCTGGAGTCAGAAGGACCTGAGTTCGGATCCGACCCCAGACACTTAATGCACACACAAACAAAAACCTAGCCGTGTGACCTTGGGCAAGTTACTTAACCCCAATTGCCCTCCAAAAGGCCAAAAAAAAAAAAAAGGCAAACCTACTATGTGCTAAGCACTGCACTAGGCATTGGGGATTCCATGACAGACATGAAACAGACTCCAGACTTGAGAAGGTTATGTTTTCCTGGGGAGGGGGTGATGGGGGTTACATGTAAATAAATAAATACAATGTAATTGGGGGAGGGGGGACTAATAACTGAGCAAAATCAGCAAAGGCCTAATGTAGGTGGTGGCATGTGAGATGAGCTTTAGAGGAAGTTAGGGATCCTAAGGGGCAGAGGTGAGAAGAGAGTGCAGTCCAGGAAGGGGGCACTGCCAGTGCAAAAGCACAGAGATGGGAGATCAACTATGTGTAGCAACAAGGAGGCGGGTTTGGCAGGAACATAGAAGACAAGCATGATCTGGAGCCAGGTTGGGGCTAGTATTGAAAACCAAACAGGAGTTTGTACGTAAGAGGAGTGTGGGATGGGAGGGGCAGGGAAGGACTGGACAATGGGGGCTCATGTTTGGTGAGGGTGCTCCTGGAAGTTCATGAAGGTGCAGTGTGGAGCAACCCTGCTCACCTCTGTGACTGTTTCCAGTCCCCTCTTTGTCCATTCCCCCAGGGAATGATGAAAAGGAGCCTTTGGGTCAACTGCTGGACCAAAGCTGAGTGCATGCAAAAGGCTCCAACTCATTCTCTCTCCTCCTGGGGTGCCACTGGGTGTAAGAGCACTCAAAGATGGAGGGCAGTGAACCCTTTCCCCCACTGGGACAACTCCTGAGCACACGCCCTCCTAGGCAAGACCTAAACATCGCATCCTACACACAAAGAAATAAGTTCACATTCTTCATTCTAAGGTCCCTCCCAGCTCTGACCTTCTTTGTTCTAAGGTCCCTCCCAGCTCTGACCTTCTTTGTTCTAAGGTCCCTCCCAGCTCTGACACTCCCTGTTCTCAGGCCCCTCCCAGCTCTGACACTCCCTATTCCAAGGCCCACCCAGTTAGGAATTCTGCTCTATAACCCATTGCAGTCCAGCTTTGCTATACCACATCTGCCTCCTGACACTTTAGGACCCTGGAGAAGCCTTCTGTTCAGCCCCTGCCTTTGCTCTGTGACTGGGCTTCCTTACCAAGCACTTCCGCATTTCTCCCTTTCCCTTCTAGAAAGCACAGGAGATGCACATTCCTGAAGCCTTCCTCCAATGGTTTCCAAAGCAATCACTGACATCTAGCGTCCAGTCTGAATTGTAATTCCCCTTGGCAGCTCCTACCTAGCTCTTCACTGATGCCTTGATCTGCACCTTAGAAGCAAAGTTTGTCAGAGCTGGGAGAGAATTAGGGAATTTAAAATAGAGAATGAATGGGAATTTTCAAGTATGGTGCTAAACATTGGGGATACAAATGGAAAAAGAAGTTAGTCATCATCCCTAATCTAAAAGAACTCACATTATTGGGGGTAACAACAGATACAGAAGAATTCAGCCATAGGCCAGACTGAACTATTAAAGGTGGAAAGGAAAGAAGGAAATAACGGTTCATTAAGCACCTACTATGTGCCAAACATCCTGCTAAGCTCTTTACAAATATTATCTCATTTGATCCTCACAATAGCCCTGAGAGACAGGGTTATTATCTCCACTTTACAGTTGGAAACAGGCAAAGTGAAAGTTTGGGTGATTTGCCCAGGACCAAAGATCTTATCTGAGAGCACTAGGACTCTAGCTGGATTACCTCTGACACTCCTTCTGTTCCTAAAATCCTCCTATTCTAAGCTGTGACTACCTCTGGAAGTCTTAGGGGTGTTAGTCAGCTTTATCAAAGGGACACCTAAAGAACCACACTGGGGAGACGGGAATAGTGGTATAGTTGGGAGTCTGCGGCACTTGGAGCAGGAAGTGTTCATGCCAAGGCTATCCTGCCCTTACCATCTGGGCCTTTGTTCACATTGACCCCTGTGGTCCGAATGGTTCATTAGAAAAGACACTTGTCCAGGACTCATCGAGGACAGCTAGATGATAAAGTGGATGAAGCGCTGGGCCTGGAGTCAGGAGGATTCATCTTCCTGAGTTCAAATCCAGCCTCAGGCACTTACTAGCTGTGTGACCCTGGACAAGTCACTTCACCTTGCTTGCCTCAGTTTCCTCATCTGTAAAATAAGCAAGAGAAGGAAATGGCAAATGACTATAGTACCTTTGCCAAGAAAGCCCCAAATGGGGTCACAAAGAGTTGAACATGACTGAAACAACTAAACAAAAACAACTGGGAGTCACAAGAGCCTTGCTCAAGTTGTGTCTGGCATTTTTATTAAAAACAAAACAAAACAAAACTGAGCAACCTATGAGTATATGCAAGGGGTTGGTAATACAAAAAGAAAAGTAAAACAGTTCCTGCCCTCAAAGAGCTTGAACTCCACTGAATAGCATACAAGTATTTGCAGATGAATAACTACCACCAAACATGCCCTAGAACCCTGGACAGTTCCAGAGTCTCATTTCCTAGTTCATAAAATGGAGATGTGTATACATTGCCTTCTTCACAGGTTTTTGATAAAGAAAAAGCTTCCAAGTCCTAAAGTGCTATAGAGATGGAAGTGTAACTCATGGCCTGGGGTCTCTATTGTCTTGACCTTCCATAAACCAGATTCGATTTTGGAAGTTAGCTCCTCTTCTCTTTGATTTGTATACCCCACCCACTGTTTATTCTGGAAAATTTCTGAGTGTAGTTAATGTCTCGATTTCCACTGATGCGAGTTAATTGGGTTCTTGAATCAAGATAACAAATGTACTTGGGCATATGGTTCAGTCCTTTTAGTCTTGTCTCTAACAACAACATCATCCAGAACAGGTCACAAGTTACAATGCTTAAAAAAAGAAGAAAAAACCCTCTCAATAGAAGCCCATAGTAATTGAAGGTAGGTGGCAGAGTGGATAGAGTACTGGGCCTGGAGTCAGGAAGATCTGAGTTCAGATCTGGCCTCAGACACTGACTAGCTGTGTGACCCTGGGCAAATCACTTAACTCTCTTTGCCTCAGTTTCTCCAACTTTAAAATGAGCAGGATAAGGAAATGGCAAATCACTCCAGGATCTTTGCCAAGAAAACCCCAAAATGGGGTCTGGAAGAGTCAGATATAGATTGAAACTATTGAACAACAAAGTTATTGAAGCTTAACCAGGAGACTTCATCAGCTCATTTAATAAGGTGCCTGTGTCTACACCCTCCATTGGAAAAAGCTTTTCAAAACTTCCAAACAAAATGTCATCTACCTGTAAATTCATCAAATTAAACCGAACTTCCTTAATCAACCCCTTACAAGAACAACAGTTTATCTCTGCCTTCTCCTCTGTCCAAGACCCTAATCAAATGTCATCACTCCCAGAAAGCTTCCTTGATTTCAGAAAACAAAAATGCTTTCTTGAACCTCAAAAATTATTCCTATACCCTTTGGACTTGGCATTATTGTTATCCTTGAATTTGCTTAATCTCTCCTATGAGATAGCAAGGTCAAATGAGCTAATGTTTGTAAACCCGATAGTATAGAATCTAGAACAGAGTAATACAGTTCATAAATGCTTGTTTCCTCCCCCTCCCCCTGGCTTAATTCATGTTTGCTGAATCGAATTGAGTTATACAGTGGGAGGTTAGGGCAGAGAAAGGGCAACATTGGAGGTATATAAGGGTCACAGAAAAGAAGGTGAGCAAGAGACTTTACCATGAGATTACTCCCTGGACCACAGCCCACAACTCTAAGCCTCCCCCTGGCAATCAGCACATCTTGAAAATTGCCCTGGCCCAGGAGTGTAGATGTCCAATTCTAAGCCCAGTTTTGCTCTCTCCCTAAGTTACTTTGGAAAAGTCAAATCTCCCATCTGGATCTCAGCTTCTTCTTCTGCACAATAAGTGACTGGTACCTTGTGACCTTCTAACTCTGACATTCTATGGGATTTATGAACATTCACACACACACACACACACACACACACACATCTATAAAAATCCTCCCTTTGGCTCTGGTTCTTTGAAGCTCCCCTGAAAATCTGGAATAAACTAGGCTGTCTTTCTCACAGACCAATCCAGAGCAAGCAAACAAGAAAAAAATATATTTTATGAGCACAAATTAGAAACACTGACATCACAAATCCCCACTTTATGGAGCAGCAATATACAGTAATTAGGTGTCAAAAGTAATCTATGGCCCACGGACATAGTCATCTCTCAGGAAATAGCTTTCTTTTTCTCCTCTCAGAAAAAGTTTGTCCTCAATCAGAAAAAAAGGAGATGAATACCAAGCAGCCAACAGCCAAGAGAATGGGAGTTTGAATCCATGCTCTGCAACGAGCTCATTTTATGACAAAGAACAAGTCATTTCCTTTCCCTTCAGTTTCCTCCTCTGGAAAAAGGAGACTGCTATTTCTGGCAAAGATGGAAATATCACCTTTAAAACACCAGAGGAATGCAGAAGATCACTAAATGAATAAATAATAATATATTTTAGTAAATAAGTAACTAAAATAATGAATAATAAATAAAGCCAAAGTAAAGACCAATAATCCCTTTCATCCAGCTCAAGAACATAGCAGGAGTCTTCCAATATTCTAATACTGAGATGTCTTGACCAAGTGGATGGGGGCCTGAAGCAAGTATAAACTCTCCAGCTAGACTTCTCCAAGAAGATGGGCCAAGGCCATCTCAACCTCCCAGTTAGGGCTATACCAGAAGAAAGCATTAGACTAAAATAATGGATAGATCTTGTTCCCTGCTCTGGGTTTAGGTCCCTCTCCTCCCCTTTTTACAGGGCTACAAAAAGAGATAGGGCCTGATCCCAGGCAATGTCTCAGAGATTGTACCAGAGAGAATTCAATCATCTCATCCAGAACTGTGAGTAGTGACATCAGGACCACAGCAGGGACAGAACCTAAGCCTAGCCATCTCACCCAAGATTGTGGGAGAAGGCAGAGCCTGTTCCTGGCACAAAGTCTTAATCCAGAAATTAAGGTTGAAAACATGAGAAAAGAAAGTTTTAAATATAAATCAAGTCGACAATACAATGAAGAAATACTATAGGTTAAGAAAATCCTAGAAGAAAACATTGCAAAAATTATAAGTAGAAGCCCAGAAAAAATGGATTGTCCACAAGGTCTCCAAGAATGGATGGAAGAAGTGTTTTTCCAATGAGATATTTCATAATACTTTCTATTTTTCAGTCTTTTGACTTTGTTTTATTGTTTCTTGATGTCTCATGGAGTCATTGTTTTCCACTTAACCGATTCTAATTTTTAAGCAGTTATTTTCATCAGTGAAGTTTGGTACCTCTTTTACCATTTGACCAATTCTGATTTTTAAGAAATTAATTTCATCTAGCAATACCACTTCTAGGGTTGTATCCCAAAGACATCATAGAAGTGGTAGGAAGACCTGTATGCACAAAAATATTTATAGCAATTCTTTTTGTGGTGACAAAGAATTGGAAATCAAGGGGATGCCCATCAATTGGGGAATTGCTGAGCAAGTTGTGGTATATGAATGTAATGGAATACTATTGTGCTATAGGAAATGAGGAGCAGACAGACTTCATAATAACCTGGAAAGACTTATATAAACTGATGTTGAGTGAGAAGAGCAGAACCAGGAGAAATTTGTTCACAATTACAGACACGACATATGACTAACCTTGATAGACTGGGATCCTCTCAGCAATATAAGGTTATAAGACAACTCCAAAAGACTCATTTTGGAAAGAGATATTCACACCCAGAGAAAAGAATTACAAAGTCTGAATGCAGATTGAAGCAAACAATTTGCTCTCTTTCTTTTTCTTGTTTTGTTTTCATTCCTCTTTCTCTTTGTTCATTCCATTGGTTATAATCCTTTACAACCTGACATGTTTAATGTGAAGGTATTTGTAGATCCTATATTTGATTGTACACCGTCATGGGGGGGGGGGGGATGAGAGAGGGGGAGAAAATTTGAAACTCAAAGGATTATGGAACTGAATGTTGTAAACTAAAAGTTAACAAATTAATTAAAATTTTAAAAAGAAATTATTTTCTTCAATGTCATTTGTGCCTCTTTTACTAAGGTATTTTCACAATTTTCTTGCATAGCTCTCATTTTATTCCCACCATTCTTATTTGATTTTTTAATTTATTCATTTTGGGGGGTAAGGTGGAAGGAGAGGCAATCAGGGTTAAGTGACTTACCCAAAGTCACACAGTTAGTAAGTGTCAAGTGTTTGAGGCTGGATTTGAACTCATGTCCTCCTGACTCCAGGGCTGGTGCTCTATTTACTGGGCCACCTAGCTGCCCCCTTATTTGATTTTTTAAAACTGTTTTTGCTTTCTGAAAAAAATATCTATTTCTTTAGCTCTTTTAGGAAGTCCTGTTGGGCTTTTGTCCTATCTTCATTTTTCTTTGAGGCTTTGCTTATAGATGTTTTCAAGTCATTGTCTTCTTCTGAGTTTGTGTCTTGAGCTTCCCTGTTACTGTAGAAGATTTTTATGGTCAAGTTCTTCGTTGTTGTTGTTTACTCATTTTTCCAGTATATTTCCTCACTTTGGACTGAGCTGGATTCTGCTCACCCTTGGGGGTGGGAAGAGATGGTCTTCTGATTTTTATGTCCTTCTGCTGCCTTTACAACTCAATGGGGGGAGGGGGTTATAAATTTTTGGTGCTTCCAAAGTGGCATGATCCAGGGAGAGATCTGATCACTGCCCTCCTGGTCTACACTCTGGTCCTTGCCCAGGTAAGGCTACTGCTCCCTTATAACAATGACTGCTCTTCTCCATCTTAAAACTATGACTTAGAATTATTGTTTATCCTTCATTTTTGGAGAGGACCAATGACATCACAGGGGAGTACTTTGATTCATGTGTGAATTGGAATTAAATGACACAGAGTTGCACAAAGTTATCAGCCTCACTCTCTCTTTCAGAGCCATCAAAGTCCAGTGTCAAAATGAAAGTCAAGACAACAACTGGCAATGGCCTGGGATGCAGTGGATAACGTTGGCATCTTCAATGTCTGACCAAGCTCTAAGCACACTTCAGCCACTTTCATGAACAGTGGAACAAATTGTTTTCTCCATCCATTCCTTGAGTGAAGTCTTCATATATTTGGAGTAGACACCTCCCTGATTCATTGAGAGGTATGAGGCTAGTTGGTTACTCTCAACCTGGTTTAGCCTGTCTGCCAAAACCATTTTACTAGGATGTGGTCACTGTGTATACTACACCTTCTTTGGGTCACAGGTGAGAGTTGAGTGCCAGGTAGACACCAAAGGTAGATGAGCAGCCCTCACACCAAAGGTGCTAGTCCTCCTTTAATACTCCATACATCCCAACCCAGAATTAGATAATAGGTGACAGAACTGCTAGATATCACCCTTTCCTGCTCCTACTACTTGTATAGGGGTCCCCTGGAACTTCTTTCTAACTAGGCATTCAGTCCCCTTACTGTCCCTAGACTCTGGACTTCTCCCTGCTGCTGCTCCCACTTCCATAACCACAACCCAATGCTGCTGCCACCTCCAGAGTCACTTCTGCCAACCCAAACTCCTGCCAAACCCAGTCTCCAATGACAGACCTCTCTTTCTGTCTTCTTGAGTTGTCCTGGGCTGGATAAAATGATTCACTGTGAATTTTTCTTGGATTTCTTTCTCAGAATTTTGTTTGATGCATTTTGTTAAGTTATTGGGGGCGGTGGGGTGGGGGACAGTTGCTGGAAGAGTTTGACAAAAATACTGGTTTCATTCCACCATCTTGTCTCTACACTCTCAGATGGAAGAAATGAAAAGAGCTGAAGCAAGAGACAAATAAATGTAACACTTGTAAAGAGAAAAAGCAGCTTAAAATTGGAGGTGGAAAACATGATCCAAGTAGTGAACACCCTAAAAAATGAAATCTATTTTAGTTTAATAAGAAGTATTAGAACAAAGTCCAAAATATGAAAATTAGGAAATTGAGTTTTCTACTATCAAAAATAATTGACCTAGGAGTCAAGATGGCAGAGTAGAAACAGCACTTCTACAGAGCTCCAACCCACACCACTTAAAAATTATGTAAAAGGGAGACTCTGAATGACCTCTAGAGCTCCAGAACTCACAAAATGACACAGAGAAGCTAACCTCCTACTGAGGACAGCCCGGAAGCCTGGCAGGGAGCAGCTAGTGCAGCGTTCTGGACAGGCCCACATGAATTGCAGTTTTAGCCCGAGGGCGGCCAGACCAGCAGCAGGCTGGAGGGACCCCAGAACACCAGGAGCCATGGCATTTCCTGAATTATCAACACATAGATGCCAAGGACAAAGTGAGAGGTTAGTGCCCTATGGAGTTTGGGACTGGTTGGGAGAACTATGTAGGCTTCTTCTCCTGGGGGCGAGAAGCTGTTGAGAAGCAGGTGCAGCTTGCATCACATTGCCACATTGAAGCTTCAGTTCTTGGCCTGCGAACTGTAGGGGGATCCTGCGATCAGTCTGCGGGGGGAGGGGGGGGAAGGGGGAAGCGCTCTTGCTTAACCCTTCTTGGATCTGGATTGCGGTCTGGGGTGGAGGTCTTGGGGTGTGTGACCAGCTTGCCAGAGTGTGGGGAGGCTACACAGAGGCCACCCAACTAATACCTCTGGAAGTTGTGAAGACCCCAATGTTTGGGATGGAAGTTCCCCTGGCTGGTGGCAAAGTCCTACTGTGGCAACAAGACCAAAAGTCAAGTAATTGAGTGTCAACATGCCTAGGCAAAGGACACAAAATAAACAGAAAAATGCAACATTAGACTCCTATTTTGGGGGCAAAGAGGATCAAAGCATGGAACAGGAGGAGGACTGTGAGGTCAGAAATCCTGCACCAAAAGCCCCAAATGAAAATATGAGCTGGCTACAGGCCATAGAGGACCTTAAGAAGCAGATAAGAGAAGTAGGGGAAAAATTGGGAAGAGAAATGAGAAAGATGCAAGAAAACTATGAAAGGAGAGTCAACAGCCTGACTGAGGAAAATAACACCTTAAAAATAGGCTAACTCAAATGGCAAAAGAGGCTCAGAAAGGCAATGAGGAGAAGAATGCCTTAAAAATAATTGACCTAGAAAACACTATGAGAATAAGATTGCTATACTCCCTGAAAACTATAATTAAACAAAAATCCAAATACTATATTTCAAGAAATTATAAAGGAAAACTCCTTAAAAGAAAACTATTATATCTAGAGGGAAAAGTGAACATTTTAAAACCCTGAAAGAAACCCAAAAAACCCATAGACAAAACACAGGGCTTCCAGGGCAAAGAAAAGATACTTTGAGGAACCAGGAGGAAAGAGATCAAGTACAAAGAAACCACAAGAAACATAAGATCATACAGCAATTACTTAAAGGAAAAAAAGCTTAGAACATAAAACAACAAAAGGAAAAAGGCTTACAACCAAGAATTATTTATTCTACAAAACTGATTATATTTCTACAGGAGAAAAAAATGGATCTTAGTTCCTTAATTCCTACTGAGAAAATCAGAGAGGGGTAGAATCTATGAAAGAGAGATGACAATAAAAGTCTAGAAAGGTGAATATAACATATTGCTAATGTTTATACAATGCTTTAAGTTTTACAGAGTGTTTTATAAATATTAACTCATTTTATCCTCACAATATCCCAGGGAAGTAGGTGTTATTATTGCTTCCATTTTATAAAGAAACTGCAGCAGGTAGAAATTAAGATACTTGCCCAAGACTGTACAGCTAGTAAATATCTGAGGTATGATTAGAACTCAGGTCTTCCTGACTCCTAGTCTAGCCCTCTGTCCACTGCACCACTTCTAAGTATATCTGAACAATCTGAAGGGTCTAATTTGTTTGGTTTTATTAAGTGCTTACATAAAGGAAGAAAAAGACCATTATCCTGTCAGAATACCACTGTTCTTAAGAATCAAAGACGGAGGGGGCAGCTAGGTGGCACAGTGAATAGAGCGCCGGCCCTGGAGTCAGAAGGACCTGAGTTCGGAGCCGGCCTCCGACACTTAATCTGCACAAACAAAAGCCTAGCCGTGTGACCTTGGGCAAGTTACTTAACCCCAATTGCCCTAAAGGGGTGACTAAGTGTCGCAGTGAGTAAGAGTGCCGGCCTCGGAGTTGGGATGACCCGAGATCAGATCCGGCCTCAGAAAATGAGCACCCACGCATAAATAATGACTAGCCGTGTAACCTTGAGCAAGTTACTTAACCCCAATTGCTAAAAAAAAAAAAAAAAAGAATCAAAGAGGGAGCAAAGAAAGACAAGTTCAGAAACTGACTATGGTTTTGTCCTATTTTGTTTGTTTTAAGAAACAGAAAGAAAGGGGAAATAGGGACATGCTTGGGGAGAAATGAAAGAGAAGAAGAGAGAATCTAGTATTTCTCATAGTTGGGACACATCAGAAGAGGGTACAAACATAGACATAGAAACGGGAGGGGAGTTGATATCTCATGAACCTTATTCTTAACTGAACTAGGCAAAGAGTGATTAAACACATTCTCTCACACAGAGTATAGTGTAGAAATACATTAAGGTTATCAGGAAAATAGGAATAGGATAAGGCAAGAGGAAGGTTTAAGAGATGAGAGAGTTGGAAAGAAATAATCACAATCAAAACAAGCTTCAAAGTATGGAAAGCTGATAATAAAAGAGTGATTAAGAGGAAAGAAAGAGACCTGAGTTTGGGCTGGGTGAAGATTGAGAAAGGGCAGAAGACTTCAATTATAGATTACCACTGTTAATCTCATTCTCTTTCTTTTCTCACCATCTTTTTCTGAAAAAGGAAAATATACAACAGATAAAGAGGATATTTTTTAAAATGTTAGAAACTGTTTTTTGCCTTTTGGAGGGGAAGGGCAGGGTGATTGGGGTTAAGTGACTTGCCCAAGGTCACATGGTTAGTAAGTGTTAAGTGTCTGAGGCTGGATTTGAACTCAGGTCCTCCTGACTCCAAGGCCCTTGCTCTATTAACTGTGCCACCTAGATGCACCTAGAAACTATTTTACCCAACTAAATGCCAGTAAAACTGACAACAAATGAAATGGGCAAATACTTGCAAAAATATAAAATCCCAGCATGTAGGTGGTACAGTCAATAGAGTGCTTTGCCTAGAGTCAGGAGACCTGAGCTTAAATCCAACCTCAGACACTTACTAGTTGTGAAACCCTAGGCAAGTGACTTACCCTCCATTTTTTAAGGTCCCTCCCAGGGTTGACACACTCAATTCTCTGTTCTAAAATTCTTTCATTAGCTAGCAGCCTATGTCCTATGTCTTATGTCTCCTCCCAGCTCTAGAATTCTAGGATCTCTATATTTGACTAGATATAGAGAGACAAGTCACACAAGATCATTACTGATCCCAGTGACCAACATGGATTCTTTAAAGATGTATTTAGGATATTTAAGGCTAGAAAAGCAATCATCCAGCTAGTCAAGCCATTCTCAAGCTTTTCCCTTTATGCTCTTAAAAATTATTGAGGAGCCCAAAGAAATTTTGCATGTGTTATCACTAGCCTATATTTACCACATTAGAAATTAAAACTGAATAATTTAAGACATCTTCAATGCATTTTAAAATAACTATAATAAACACATTACATTTAAAATAATACATTTTATGAAAAATAACTATATTTTCCAAAAAAACTTTTATCGAGAAAAGCGGCATTTTTTTTACATATTTTTGCAAATCCATTTAATGTCTGGCTAACTAGAAGACAGCTGGATTCTCTTATCGGTTTTGGCATTCAATCTGTTGCAATATGTTGTATTGGTTGAAGAAAGTCCAGCCTCACATTGATAAGTAGTGGGAAAAGGGAAGAGTATTTTAATAAATAAATAATGTCTTATGATTATTATGAAAATAGTTTTGACCTGGTGGTGTAATGGAAATGCAGATTTAAAGATCTTATTTTCAGCATTTTCTGGCACTAATTAAAAACAAAAAGCACAAAAACACACACAGATAACCTTTAACTCCACGTTTAAGAAATATACTACTGAACAAGCAGGAAACAAATGAAAGATTAGTGTCCATGCCACAGCTTTTGGGAGACTTCCACTTGCCAATGTCCATGAACACGTAACATGATTTCAGCAAAACAAAATGAATGGGAACCTTAGAGAAGAATGAATATTTTGTCAGTTCTATTGACAACACACCAAGGAATGTATAAAATGGGTGCCAGTTAACGTGGGACTTCTGCTATTTTTCTTGAAAAAGTTGAAACATGGTTGGTAATTGACTAACATTTGTAAGAAAAGAATTGGAGGGGGGTGTTGCAGGCTGGGGTGGGAAAGTCAATTTTATTTAAAATGCCAGGTAGATGTGTGCTGGTAAATGTCGGGAGAAATTCAGAAACAGAATGACCTAATATGGATCTAGTCCTGGTCACCATGGTTCTCCCATTTCATGAACCATAACCATACCTCTCGATATCCATGGGGAGTGGGTATGTCATGAAGAGGAGGTGGCCCCAGTGGTGTTGGCACAGGTGTAATGGAAATGCAAATTTAAAGATCTTCCCTGCCCCTGCCCCTAAGCCCTTTGATTGGCTTAAGAGATTCTGAGAACCTTCCTTGATTTGAAAATATACTCTGCCCCCTAATAGGCTGAATGTGGTCACATGGAGCCTGTGGCAGGAAGCTTGGTTTTCAGGAATGCCCATGCCTTGATGCTGTGTGATTGGGCAGTGGGTCAAGAGGGTGGTTACATTCTCTGACCCAGGAGAAGGCTATATAATCCCTGATGTTAGGCTTTGCTTGGGGGCTCACTTTGAGAAGTGTTGTGTGACTTGACCAGATGAGACTCTGGGCAGCTGTTGAGAGACTCCTGGCTTTGAAAACCCAGATGTTGATGCTTTTCTCTCTGGTAACTGTGATTTGGTATGGATGTAATGGTTGGACAGCTTGGAAGCCTGTCTGCTTGATCTGTTTCTCTGTCTTGTAACTTCTGTCTGTATACTCTGAAGTTTGGGGTGCTGACCTTTTTCCCCTGAAGTAGGTAAATGATATATGTTTGATTGATTAAAGTAAGCTTGTTAACCCATTTTGAGTTGCTTTCCTTTAGAAAAGCAGATCTAAGAACCTGTGCTGGCAGCCACCCTAGGGATGCTGGGGTGCTTGCTGCTACAGGCCAATACCCTGAAGTAGCTTAGACTTCAGACCACACTTTGAGAACCACTGATCTAATCAACCCCATTCATCATAGAAATGAGGAAAACAAGGCCCAGAGAAATGCCCATGATTTACCCAAGGTCACACAAGTAGTAAAAGGGCCAGAATGTGAGCTCAAGGTCTTGACTACCACTCCAACCCTCTTTCCATTGCTGTACATTCTCTGAAAGGTTAGACATGGAGTATGACACATTTCTTTTCTTTCTTTCTTTCTTTTTCTTTTTGGAGGGCAGTTGAGGTTAAGTGACTTGCCCAAGGTTACACAGTTTCTGTGTTAAGTGTCTGAGGCCAGATTTGAACTCAGGTCCTCCTGACTCCAGAACTGGTGCTCTATTCACTGCACCACCTAGCCACCCCCAAAACATTCCTTTTCTTATGGTACCAAAAGGGTTAAAGTTCAATCAGTCAATCACTGAATTTAAGTGTTAAGTGCTGGAAATACAAACAGAAGCAAAAAAAAAAAAAGCCAGTCCCTGCCCATAAGGGATTTATACTCTAATAGTGTAGACAACACATAAAAGGAAGCTGAAAGGTGGGTGGAGAGCTGGGAGAAAGAGCCCAGTGTATCACAGAGAAGTCCAAAAGAGTACAGCCTGGTTGGCCTGGGTGGAAGCTGGTGAAAAAGGTCCAGGATAATATATAGCTAAGTGGTTAGGATTAGAAGGATTAGGAGTGTAACTCGGGATGGACTGTTGTGCTCCAGCCTTTTCTTATTTTTCATGACCCCATTTGGGATTTTCTTGGCAAAGACACTGGACTGGTTTTGCCATTTCCTTCTCCAGATCATTTTACAGATGAGGAAACTAAGGCAAACCATGTTAAGTGACTTGCCCACGGTCACACAGCTAGTGTCTGAGGCCAGATTTGAACTTAAGAAGATGAGTCTTCCTGATTCCAAGCCCAGACTTCTATCCATCACACCACCTACCTGCCCAAGAGAGTCCACAGGCCACCTTAATGAATTTACCCAACAGAGCCAGATAAATGACACACTAGGGCACCAGAAAGAGCTGGAAGATGAGACACTAGATCTGTTAAGTGATTTAATATTTTGAAAGACAACTTAAAATTAATCAAGAAACATGACTAAACTATTCATACCCATTAACCCAGGAATTCTACTATTGTGCAAATACCCCAAGAAAGTCAAAGACAGAAAGGTCCTGTGTGTACTTAAAGAGAAAGCATCACAGTATTGATGTGGCGTCCAAGAATCAGGAAAATCGTGGGCCCCATCACCTGTGAAGGAAAGGAGAACGCATGTTATTAAGGCCCACTATGCACCAGGGGCCGTGCTGAATGTTTGCAAATGTCTCCTTCTATCATCACAGCACCCCTGTGCTATTATTATGACCATTTACGGGTGAAGAAACTGAGTCCCAGATTAAGTGGCTCACCCAGGATCACACAGCTGATAAGTATTTGAGTTGGAACTTGAATTTATGTCTTCCAGACATCAGGCCCAACACTTTATTTATTGTGCTGTGTAGCTGCCTCAATTAGGAAAATAAATGAAAAAAGAAGCCATGTAACTCATGGCATATGATATTATTGTCCTGTAAGAAATGACAAAAAAGATTTATAGGTACTAATGTAGAGTGAGGGCAGCTAGTTGGCCCAGTGGATAGAGCACCAGACCTGGAGTCAGGAAGATCTGAGTTCAAATTCAGCCTCAGATACTTACTAGCTGTGTGACCCTGGTAAGTCACTTCACCCTATTTGCCTCAGTTTCCTCATCTGTAAAATGAGCCAGAGAAGGAAATGACAAACCACTCCAGTGTCTCTGC
This sequence comes from Gymnobelideus leadbeateri, assembly GCA_011680675.1. Lineage (NCBI taxonomy): Eukaryota > Metazoa > Chordata > Mammalia > Diprotodontia > Petauridae > Gymnobelideus > Gymnobelideus leadbeateri. Next base: position 24,285 of record WOXC01000699.1, on the reverse strand, counting down.
CAAGAAAACCCCAAATGGGGTCATAGAGAGCTGGACCCAACTGAAATGACCGAATGACAAGAATGTGATAGAAACAGGATGTGTTGGAGATAATCTTATAGAGAAGGCATTTGTATTAAGGCATATCAGAGAAGGCTTCTTGCTGATGGTGGGGTTTGTGCTGATTCTTGAAGGAAGCTGGGGGGCAGAAGCAGGAGATGAGGAGAGAGAGTATTCCAGGCCTGGGGAGCAGCTGGTGAGGAACAAGAAAATGAAGTATTCTGTGTGAGAAGCAGCAAAAAGGCCAGCGGGGTGGGTTAGTAAAGCATGTGGATGGGTTGGAACCTTAATAAGTCTAGAAAGGGAGGGAGGGACCAGGTTGTGAAGGGCTTGAAATTCCAAACAGAGCATTTGATCTTTGATTTTGGAGGCAACAGGGAGCCACTGGAGTTTGGGGTATATGTATGGGTGTGTGTGTGTGTGTGTGTGTGTGTGTGTGTGTGTGTGTGTGTATGTGTGTGTGTATTGGGAGGGAACATGGTCAAACCTGGGCTTTAGGGAAATGCTTTGGTGGCTGAGGAGAGGATGAGAGCCTGCACCAAGATGGTTGACATGTCAGGGGAGAGAAGAGAACACACATTAAAGACAGCAACAAGAAGAGTTGACATATCCAACAGGTTGGATATGGGGAAGAGAATGGTGAGAGAAAATGAGAAGTCCAAGGTGACACCAAGGTTATGAGCCTGGGTGGCTAGCAGCAGGGTAGTACCCTCAACAATATTAGGGAAGTTTGGAAGAAAAGAGAATTGGGTGAAATATAATGAATTCTGTTTTGGATGTGTTGAGTTTGAGTTGTCTATGGGACATCCAGATCTAGGTATTCAATGGGCAGTCGGAGGTTAGGGTCTGGATAAATAGATCTTCTGCAAGGAGATGATTATTGCACCCTTGGGAGCTGATGAGATCACCAATCGAAATAGCACAGAGGGAGAAGAGAGCCCAGAACAGCACCTTGGAGACACCCATGGGTAATGGGCATGCCCAGATCAGGAGGCTGATATGACAGCCAAGAACATTTCAATCTTAGGCTGTATTAGTATCTTACATCATCACAGAATTTGAGAGTTTGAAGGAAGGGGCCCCAGAAGTCATTTAGTCTAACCTAGATACAGAGAGATGCCCACAGAGGTATCCAAAAAGTGGTACTGCATTAGTGGTCATTGAAGCCATTTGAAGACCTCCAAAAAGAGGGACCTCACCACCTCCAGAGGTAGGCCATTCCACTTTGAGAGAGCACTACTTATTGGGAAGATTTGCCTCTCCAATAATTCCTAGTTTTGCCATCTGGCCAGAACAAATCTAATCCCTCTTGTACATAACAGTCCTTCAAATACTCAAACACAACTATTCTATCATGTTCTCTCCCCAACCCTGCCACCAGACCCTCTCTTCTCTAAGCCAAATAGTCTAAGCTCTTCATGTGACATGGACTCAAGGCCCTTCACGATCCTGGGTACCTTCTTCTGGGTGCCTCATGCCTTAGTCTCAGAGATGTGAAGCAACTTTTTCAAGGTCACACAGCAAAGAAGTTGCAGAACCTGGGCATGAATCATGGTGATCACAGTTCAGGTTTTAAATGAGAACTGCTTCTAACTTTGTTGTCCCCCCAGCTTCCTCTTTATTTCTCTTTCCTAAAAAATAGTACTGAAAAGAATGAGACAGGAGGCTGTCAGGACATAATTGAAATGTAAAAAAAGAGAAACCAGGTGAAAAACAATTCATTCTGTTCTTTGCTCCCCAAATTTCCAAAATTAAATTCCCATCAAATTGTAGAAGTCGCCAAATTGTCATATATTTCTGGCGGCCTAAGTCAGATTTGGAACTGGAGCTTCTCTAAGTGTCAGGGATAAGTATCTCCTGTTTTGCCTAATTAGCAACAAAAAAGATAGCTCAATCTGCTATTTCATCTTCTAATACCCTAAAGGAATCAAGAATGCCAATCCTTTCCTTATCTATGATGCAATGGGCATAGCAATCATAGAGCCACAGACTCTCAGGAGTGGGAAAGATTGGAGAAAAAAGAACATTAGCCTGGGCAGAGACTCCAGACATAACATCTGAGGTGGCAGGGATTTCAGTCAGTCAACCAACACTACCTACCCTCAACATGATTACTTTCAAATAGGGGAGGCACAGAGAGAGGGTGGGGAGGGATATAGAGTATATATAAAATGAGACATAGTATAAAAAAAATATATATATATATAATGAATACGAGCTAGTCTGGGGAGGGAGGCACTGAGCAGCAGGAAAGAGGGTAAGAAGGGAGAAGAAGAAGAGGAGGAGGAGAGAAAGAGAGAGAGAGAGAGAGAGAGAGAGAGAGAGAGAGAGAGAGAGAGAGAGAGAGAGAAAGAGAGAGAGAGAGAGAGAGAGAGAGAAAGAGAGAGAGAGAGAGAGAGAGAGAGAGGAGAGAAGCAGGGAGGAGAGACAGAGTCAGAAGAAGAGGAAGAGGGAGGGAGGGAAGAGGAGGAGGAGGAGGAGAGGAAGAAGAAGAAAAGAAAAAGAGCACCTCCTTGCTGTTCCTCATACAAGACATTCCACCTCCTGCCTCCAAGAGTTTTCACTGACTGTTCCCCCATGCCTGGAGCTCTCTCCTTCCTCCTTCTTCATCTCCCCCTCCTGCCTTTCCTGGCTTTCTTCAAGTCTCAGCTAAAGTCCCACCTTCTGTAAGTATTCCCCAGTCCTCCATAACCTTAGTGTTCCTTCTGAAACCATTCCCAATTTATCCCGTCTATACTGTGTTCGAACATGATTCGTATGCTGTCCCCTCTCATCAGAATATTCCATCTTTGAGAGCAGGGACTGTCTCTTGCCTGTCTTTGTATCCACAGGATTTAGCTCAGTGCCTGGCACATAGTAGGCATTTAATAAACGCTGGTTGAGTGACTGATTGGTCAGACAGGTAAAAAAAGAAGAAAACATGAGAGAGGAGACCCTTGAAAACTCAAAGAGGAGGAGATGACCAGCAGAGCCCAGTGTGGCCAAGAGGCCTCTGGAAGTTCCCTCCCCTCCAACGACAGCCTCCAGCAACCTGCTCTTGCTTCCTCTCGATGCTCAGTCACCATCCTGGCAGCATCGCCCTGCTTGCATCTCCCGGTGCTGTCCCAGGATTCTAACTTCATAGGTGAAGTCTTCCCTCTGAGACCTATCCTACTGTTCAGTGAGGAAGGAAGATGGCAAGAAGAAATGGGGAGGGGAGGACAGGAGTGTTCCAGTATTCCTTGCCTTGACCCAAACTGCTCCCCACACACAGTTCTTTTGCTCCAAACCAAGTCTATGCTCTGCGTTTTTGCTGTGCAGTTCAGCTCCTGCTAATCCCTGGTCCTATGGAAGCTGGCCAATGATCAGGAACAGCCTGTCCCCATCATCATCCAGGTGGATCTCTAGCCACAGTCCCAGGCTGAATCAAGTCTGACCTTTTCTCGACCCCAAGACCCAGATGGTGCACTCTCCTACCCTCATCAGCACCTCTCAAGGGACTAGAAGCTCTGCAGATCTCCCAACTATGTTCCCACACCATCAATTACCCCTGGGACCCCACATGAAGTCCCACAAGATTCTTCATATGGGATTAGGGACAAGGTAGAGTTGGGCCCTTTCTCAGAGTTGCTATGTCCAGAGAGAAAGTACATTTATATTGCCAGTTGTATTTCTGATCATTTAATCATAAACTTGTTGTTTCTCTCTTTAGACCATGAGCTCCTTGGGCACAGGAGCTGTCTTTTGCCTATCTTTGTATCTCTAGTGCTTAGCACATTGCCGGGCTCTCAGTAAATGTTGGCCGACCCCATGAGAGGAGAGATGGTCAGGCATCCCATGACTGCCTCATGGTCATGGGCAAGTCAATCAGCCCCAGTGTCTTCCTTAGTAAAATGAAGATACCAATACCTACAGCCCCCACCTTACAGGGTTGTTGTGAGATAATACGTATGTATTGGGACTCTGAACTTTCTATCCTGGAGTGAGCCCAGCTGCACCTCTTCCTCCAGGGTCTAGGGCTATTTGGGGGGTGGGAGGAGAGGCGAGGCAGTGAATCAGGGTGAATCTTCTCTAGTCCCGTCCACTGGAGTCACCATTCTGCTGTGCTCTTCTCAATATTAATTGCCAGTGATTAGCAACCCCATTCTATTTAATCAATTAACACCAGTTAGCTTTTTCCTCTGCTTGGTTTCAGCTGCACAAAACACCATGCCTCTGCACTGGGCACTCTCTGGAGATCTCCCCTTCCCCCACTCTTTGGCTTCCATGTGTGCGTTCTTCCCCCCCCCCACCCCAGATTGTAAACTCTTTGAGCAGAAGGACTTTTTCTCATTTGTTATATCTAGTGCTTGGCACAATGTCTGGCAGATATCAGAAGCTTAACAAATATTTATTGAATATTTCACAAAGACTTATCTCCTGCAAACACAGAATCTAGAGTAAGAACCAAAGTTGCAAACAGTCCCTCTCCCCCCAAACCTGGGAGCTCTCTTCCCGGTAGCACGTGAGTCCCTAGGGAGAGTGGGTTCACTCTGGACACAGCTTCCATACAGCATTCTCCCCACAAGTTCACTTCAAACTGCAACATGGCCAATGAATTGGTGAATGAGTCGCACCTTTGTTACAGCTAGACTAGGCTGGCAAAGTTCCATGGGCCTCCACCCAGCGTCTGACAAAACCCAAGATTCTAGATTCTGGAGAGGAAAGGAGGACACAAAAATTTATTGATCACCTACTATGTGCCAGGTACTGTGCTAAGGGCTGGAGATACAAATATAAGAAAGTAGGAAGATAGTCCTTGCCCTCAAGGAGGTTACGTTCTAATGGAGGAAGGCAATACACAAAAGGAGATAAAAACCGGGGAGGGGTGGGGGAGGCTAGGTAGCACAGTGAGAGTCCAGAGGACCCTGGATCCTTCCGGCCTCATACTTAACATCCACACAAAAATAACTGGCTGTGTAACCTTAGGCAAGTTACTTAACCCCAATTGCTTAAAAAAAAAAAAACCAGGGAGGAGAGGGTGGCTAGGTGGCGCTGGCCCTGGAGTCAGAAGGACCTGAGTTTGGATCTGCCTCAGACATTTAACGCACACACAAACAAAAACCTAGCTGGGTGACTTTGGGCAAGTTACTTAACCCCAATTGCCCTCCAAAAAGCAAAAAACAAAAACAAAAACAAACAACAACAACAACAACAAAAAACCGGGGAGGGGAATAAAGGTACCTAGCAGGAGGGCATGGTTTTTAAGTACAAAATTTAGGATATGGCTCAGAGGAGAAAGAAGGCTAGTGTGGGTCCCACCACAAAATGGAAGCTCCAAGAAGGACTTGCCAATGGGAGAAGGGATGGCCCTACAGAGAATTTTAAGGTCTGAAGGCCATGGGAATGGCCAAATATTCCAAGTCAAAGAGACTCCAAACACTGAGGAAAATAGGAAAAGACAACACCAAAGGCATGGTTCTGAAGTCCAGAAGCCAGGAAGAGGTCAGGAAGGGTCTTTGTGGTGGTTAGGTCTCCTAAACTTCTGACACTCACAAGTTCATTACCATCTCTAGTCTCCTTCACCTGAAAGGAAGAAAGAAGAGACACAATGCAGATTATAGCAACAGCAGGCCCTTCATACCAGCCCCAAATGAGGGAGGGCCTGAGGCCCCCTTCTCAGAAGCCCACACGATTCTTGAATGTCAGCTAGTAAGGAAAGAACCAAACCAGGAGACTCACTCTGGCTGTTTGGTTTCCTCTGAATTCACCCCCAGTACTGGCTCTGAAGCCAAGCAAAAAGCCTCCTCTTCACCATGTGGTAAGTGGACCAGAACCAGTTACAGAATGTCAGCACATGCTCCAATGTCCACATCAACCAAGCATGCTTATAAGGAATATGGGTGAATTGACCAGTCCCTCAGGTACATTTATCTGCTAGTTTAAAGAATTTGTCATTGGGGGTAGCTAGGTGGCACAGTGAATAGAGCACTGGACCTGGAATCAGGAGGACTTGAGTTCAAATTCAGCCTCAAACATTTGACACTTACTAGCTGTGTGTCCTTGGGCAAGTCACTTAACCCCAATTGCCTTGCCTTCTCCCCTGCAAAAAAATTTTTGCCATCCTTGGCTAATTAGCTAGGGTATATTTTGAACACATTGTCCACCTCCCTAATCCAGAACAGTCCTCTGAGGTCCTGGGAAGCACAAGTATTCTGCTTTCACTTGTTTACCCATTGACATACAGGAAATGGTCTCAAAATAGACAGCATGGCACAGTTATTATACTGTCCCACATGTGCAAGTGAAAATCACAACTGTCCTCAACATAAAAGGGAACATTTTACCTTGTTGACCAAAGAGCTCAACAGGTGTCTGTCTTGGTGTCAAAATGATGGGATGATTTCCTTGATGGGAAAGGCAATAAAGAAAAGAAAAAGGGAATCAGCTTCCTATCTGGGAAAGGAAAGTTGTTCCCTAGAGAGTTTTCTAGACCACACAGAAATCTCCTCAAATGGATTCATTCTAGCCATCACAATCTGCCTGGAATACCAATAAAGCCTCATATGTGTCAAGACAAGTGTCAAGTTGGGGCAGCATTTTCTCAAAAAGATTCAAGACCGTCTCTAGCTTTGCAAGCTAGCAGAGCCAGGAAGATCTGGATTAAAGTCCTCCCACTAAGCCATACAGGCTGTGGCCAGGGGAAAGTCCTCTCAATGCTCCCAGACAAGTCTCTAAGAGTCAATGTCTATCCTTCATTGATGGAAGGAGCTTCCACACCCATGTCATCATGGGTCCAGGACCCCCCAAAAAAGATCCAAAGGGGAAAATATCTCCCCCAAATATCCAAATCATTCTTTGGAGTATTAGGCAGGGCAAGAGATTAGAGATTATGTATTCCACTTGCTCCCTTTAACTGGCTAGAAAGACAGAGACAAGAGAAGAAAGGGGAGGGAGGGAGGGAGAGAGAGGGGGGGAGGGGGGGAGAGAGAGGGAGGAAGGAAGAGGGAGGGAGGGAGAGAGAGAGAGAGAGAGAGAGGGAGAGAGGGAGGGAGAGAGAGAGAGAGAGAGAGAGAGAGAGAGAGAGAGAGAGAGAGAGAGAGAGAGAGAGAGAGGAGAGGAGAGAGGAGGGGAGGGGAGGGGTTGGTTGTGTTAAAAAAAAAAAAAAGCTAATACCTAGATCATGGTTCAAGTCTGGCTGCTAGCTAACTTTGTCAGTCTTTCTCTTAGGGTAATCTGCTTTCTCTGGGCCTCCATTTCACCTTTAAAATGAGAGGTTGAACCACATGAGGCAATTAGGTGGTCCAATAAATAGAGTGCCCAGCCTGGAGTCAGGAAGTTCAAATCTAGCCTCGGAGTTACTAGCTGTGTGACCCTGGGCAAGTCACTTAACCTCTGTCTGACTCAGTTTCCCTAACTGTGAAAGTTGGGGAAGGTCATTTTAAGTTCCAATGGAGGCACTTGTTAAGACTGAGCAAGGAGTAGTGGTTAGTCAACTTGGTAAAATGTTCCTTGTTTGTTGAATTCTCATAACTTTGTATTTGGGGATAATTATGATTTTCACAATAATAATAGTTAACATATATATTACTCCTACTATATGCTAGAACCTGTATTAATCACTGTATAAATAGTAGAGGTAGGGATTTTCATTATCTTCATTTATAGATAGGAAACTGAGGCAGAAAAAGGTTGTGACTTGCTTAGGGTCAGATAGCATACCAGTGTCGGACACTTACTAGTCGGACACTAGGGTCAGATTCCCACTCAAGTCTATCCTGACTCTGGGCCAAGCACTCTATCCACTGTACCACCTGGCACAGAGAAGGGCTGGGAGGGCCCTTAGAACAGGGGATGTCAGGGCTGTGAGGGGTCTTAGAAAGGGGGATGTCAGGGCTGGGAGGCATCTTCTGTGCTCTAAATTCCCCACCAACCCCCAGCTCTAATCATTTGTTCTAAGTCCCCTCCCTCCTGACAGTCTCCTTCTGTTCTCTTGGGCTGCCTCTTCTTCTGGGGTTTCTGCCCTTGCAGGACTGAGCCTACATAACTAGCAGGCCCAGCTGTCTTAGATCAAGTCCAAGACAGGGCAGAAGGCAGAGTGTTGGGCCCAGAGGGTGATAGGGGACAGCTCCCACTTCCCTCCCGCACCCAGGTTTTATGGAAATATTTAGAAAGTCCAAGGTTCCCACCACGTCCCACAGGATAGCCTTTACTTGCTTAGGCTGGTCTCTGCTGCCCTCCAGTGGCCACTGAGAAGATAACCAAAGAAGATTCAGTTCAGTGTTGTCCCAGAACATTGCAGAGAGGAAGCTACCAGCCTCACTAGGCAAATGGCGACCCCACTATAGGGCTCCAGGGCCTGACATTGGGCAGGCTTGCCATGTAGAGTTCATGCTCAAGTTATGGATGCCATCTCTGTACAGGAAGCTTCACAGAGACAGGTACACTCCTGCCTAGTCTCAAATAGATCCTGACCCAGGTGCCAGAATGAACTCAGAAATTGGTCCTAAACTGAACCTTAAGTATAGTAACAGCAAAAAGAAAAGAAAAGAAAAGAAGAGAAGAGAAGAGAAGAGAAGAGAAGAGAAGAGAAGAGAAGAGAAGAGAAGAGAAGAGAAGAGAAGAGAAGAGAAGAAAAGAAGGAAGGAAGGAAGAAAGAAGGAAAGAAAGAAAGAAAAGAGAGAGAGAAAGAAGAGAGAGAGAAAAAAAGGAAGAAGGAAGGGATAGAGGGGTCAGGAAAGAAGAAAAAAAGGAAGAACAGGAGGAAGGGATAGATGGAGGGAGGGAAGAAAGAATGAAGGGAGGGAGGAGGGAAGGAGAAAGAGAGAGAGGAAGTAAGGAAGGAAAAAAGAAAGTGAAGGAGAGAGGGAGGGAGAGAGGGAAAGGACTAAGGGAAAGAGAGAAAAAGGAAGAAACAAAAGGCATAGATTGAAGGAGGGAGGAAACAAAGGAGGAAAGAAGGAAGGGAGAGAGGAAAGGAGAAAGAAAAGAGAAAGGGAATGAGGGAAGAAGAAATAAAAAAGAAAAATAAGAAAGGGATAAAAGAAGGGAAGAAGGAATAAAGGAAAGGAGGGAGGAAGGAAGGAAGGGGAGAAAGGGATAGATGGAGGGAAGAAGGAATGAAGGGCAGGAGGAAGGAAGGAAGGAAAAAAGAGAGGGAGGGAGGGACAGAAGAAGGAAGGAAGAAAAGAGGGATAGATGGAGGTCACACTGATAGTAGGGAGAAGTCATAATTTGAACTGAGATCATCTGACTCCAAATGCAGTTTTCTTTCCATGACAGTAAACCTCCTTAGACACCTACCTAACCACCCAGCCATGTTCCTGGCAGACACTTGATGACATTGCTAAATTCCTACATAATTTCTCAGCATCTCTGTCTCCCGGTTGGTCCAGCTTCCTTCAAGTCTCAGCTGAAATCTCACCTTCTCCAGGAAGCCTTTGCAGATCCTCCAAATGCTACTGAACCTCCCTTTGCTGATAATCTCCAGTTTATCCTGTTTCTATCTTGTTTGTACAGTTATCCCTTCCACATCTCGACTTTTCCCCATCAAAGTTTCGTTATATCACAGGTCGGTAGAAGAAATTAAATGCGGGAAGATGGAGACAACACACATAGGCCAGCAGATGACACCAAAAGTTTAGAAACTCAGAAAAGCATAAAATGGATGCATATTATTGTATGATACCTTTTAATACCACAAATGTACCCAAACTTTATAGTAAGGTACTGCCAACACCCTATAAAAGGAAAAGAAAAATTCTGCCTTCTTCTCTGGTACAGAGGGAGGACCACAAAATTTTACTTAGACTTTCCAGATCGTGGGAGTGCTATGCCCCTGACTCCTGTGATGTGGAAGGGATAACTATGTGTAGTTCTCTTTGAATGTGGTCTCCCCCAAGAGACTTAGCTCCTGGAGCCCTCTTTGTATCCCTATCCCATAGTACAGCACCTGGCACACATAGTAGGCATTTCATCAAGGCTAGTTGCCTGACCCCTTAAGGAATAAAGCCACAAACACCATTGAAGTTGAGATCCTAGATCTGGAGCCAGAAACGTATCAGAGGCAGAATTCGATTCCAGGTTCTCTGACTCCAGGGTCAGCACTCCTTCCCCTGTGCCATGCTCCTTCCTTAAACCAGCTCCAAATAATTCCATCGCCAGGACCTTAAGCTGCTTAGATTGGTCTCCTTCCCTGAAAGAAAACCAGATGGAAATAGCTGGAATGACCAGTTGATACATGAGTGTAACTGCTGGCAAAGGAATGCCAGCCCTATGCCCATCCTTTGGGAGACAGAATACTTCAATCAAAAGTATTCGTGTGGAGTCAGGGGACCTGGGTTCATATCCTGCCTCTTCAGCATATTACCTAACTTCTTTGGACTTCAGTTCCTCACCTTTAAGATAAATGGACTAAATGATCTTGAAGGTCATTTCCCTCTTGAAATCTTTGTTTCTGAATGTTCCTGTGCTCTGACCTGCTTACGACTTGGGTATTCAAAGGTGCCACCCAGACCCCAGCCCTCTGATTATTCAATTGTTTGTCAACAAGAAATTATCAACCACCTACTATACTGGGTATTTTATTTGTCAGCAGGAAGGTACACAGACAAAAACAAAAAACCCACAAACACAACAGTTCTTGCCTTCAAGGAGCCTGTAGTCTATTGCAGAGACAATATGTACATAAATAAATAGAATACAAAACATATTCGTATAAGAATAGAGTTGATCCTTTCCAGTCCATGATACAATCACAGAAAACAAGAAACAGATAATGAGATTTTAAACTAAGTGAGTAAGGGCAGGAGTTCCATCCACCACCTCAATTAATGTAAATCACTAAGGCCTAGAAACCTCAATTAAATCAATCAAGCAAAAGTAAATTATGTGTGAATAAATCCTCAATCAATTTGAAAAGAGCATAAGGGCTTTTTGTCATTGGATAAAGACAGAAATAGTTTGTCATTGGCTGAAGAAAATCAAGTCATACTTCTTGGGCTATATATAAAAACTACAAGCTAGTTTGGAACCAGTTATTTGAATGGAAAAAGGCTCCAAATTCAGGAACTGAGGACTCCAGGCCCCTAAGAGGGAACTGCAAGTGAGGAGGAGAGGGAGAGAAGGAGAGAGAAGGAGAGAGAAGGAGAGAGAAGGAGAGAGAAAGAGAGAAAGAGAGAAAGAGAGAAAGAGAGAAAGAGAGAAAGAGAGAAAGAGAGAAAGAGAGAAAGAGAGAAAGAGAGAAAGAGAGAAAGAAAGAAAGAAAGAAAGAAAGAAAGAAAGAAAGAAAGAAAGAAAGAAAGAAAGAAAGAAAGAAATTCTCTTTTTCTGTCCTCCTTCAAAGGCACTGGACTAATTATCAGAGACACCAAACTAGTTGTTACCCTTTGTTCTCAAAGAAGACCAAAATGACATCCTGATGAGGTCGAGTTACAGTGTGTCCAACCAATATAAGCTCAGAAGGCTCTACCACAGGTCAGACACAAATAGTCCATTTGGAGTGGAGATGTCTAAATTGGCACATCTCATGTTTCTTTTGAGCCACTGCAATTCTGCTTTATTCACAGAGCACATGCCTTCTTTACTGGAGGCCCGCCATGCTAAATGGTCCTTTGCCAGTGCCTCCCATGTCACACAATTGATTCCAAAGTTCTCTAGAGTGACCTTGAGAGCGCCCTTGTATTGTTTCTTTAGACTTCTGTGTGAGCCCTTGCCTTGTGTGAGTTTTCTGTAAGATAGTCTATTAACTATTTGGCATCCAAACCATGTGGCCAGACCATCAGAGCTGCACTCTCTGCAGCAGACTCTGAATACTTAGCAGTTTAGTTCAAGAAAAGACATCGGTGTCCAGTACCTTATCCTACCAGGTGATCTTCTGAATCTTCTTAAGACAATTCAAGGAAGTGATTCAGTTTCTGGCACAGTGCTGGCAAGCTGTACATCTTCTATGTGGACATCTCTGGAAAGTATACTGCCAAGGTAAGTGAACTTACTATCCACAATAACCAATATTTCTCATGGTTCCTCATATAGATGGTGTAGTGCTGGCCAGTCTCTTGTTGTTAATTGTTAGGCCAAAATTACCACAAACAGCAGAAAGTTGATCCATACTTTGTTGTATCTTAGCCTCAGAGCCCAAGTTGAATGCACAATCATTTGCAAACAAAAAATCATGCACCAACTCTCCCCCCACTTTAGTCTTGGTTTTCAGTCTTTTGAAGTTAAACAATGTGGATGTGGGATGGGCCCAGTGGCTCCCATCACCATCATCCTCAATATCAGCATCATCAATAACAATAGTAATTGTTATTATTTATATAGTTCTTTAAGATTTGCAAAACAGAGGGGTGGCTAGGTGGCACAGTGAGTAAGAGCGCCGGCCTGGAGTCGGGATGACCCAGGATAGGTTCTGGCCTCACTACTTAGCACCCACACATAAATAATGACTGGCCGTGTAACCTTAAGCAAGTTATTTAACCCCAATTGCTTATGGAAAAAAAAAGATTTGCAAAACATCTTGCAAATATTATCTTATTTGGTCCTCACAAAAAACCCTAGGAAGTGGATTATATTATTGTTTACATTTTACAGATGAAAAATTGAAGCAAAGTAAAGTGACTTTCCCAAGGTCATACAGCAAAATGTCCAAGGCAAAATTTCAATGCAGGTCTGGAACAGGACCAGTTTAGTTACTAGCAGCGCCACCTAATGGTTTAAAAATGTTCTAGAATGTTGTTGATCATTGTTCTCAAAGAGGACCAATGACATCACAAGAATGATGTCTTGACTTGCTCATGATGAAGTAAAACTCATTAGCCTGTGGACTGAAAATTCACCTTCTCTGTTTTCAAAGAGTGGAACATTCTCTTGCCGTGCCTTTCTCATTCTCCACAATTTTTCAAAAATCACCAATAGAAATTTTGTAAGCCTATTTGTACCCTGACATGTAGACCAGTCACACCTGGTGAATTGAATTTAAATAAATCCATAGCTAAATCCATTGCCATTTTCTTATTTATCTTGATTTTCAACCTTCAATCTTCCCCCATTCCAAAGATCATTATATATTACAAAGAAAACAGAAGCAGAGTAAAAGGTGGAGAGTTCTGCCTTCCATACATTAGATATTTTCATCATACACCCTGATCAGCAAATGTATTTCTCTTTGGTTTTCCTATTTTCTTCAATATGACTTTCAAAGCTTTTTTGTTGAATATAGTTTTCCTTGCCAGTTTGAACTTTGGCACACATGACACTATTTTTATAGGACAGTGCCATTCCTTTATATGAAGCCTCAGTTCTCTATCCTTGCTCCCTTTTTCCATGCAAGTTTTTTTCAAATTTAAATTTGTTGGTGATTTCCTTGTGCATCCAAATCACTCTTTTTACATAGCTCTCCCTTTTCCTCCTCATTGCAATAGTTTGTCTTTGTGTTAAAGAATTTAATTCTTAGGGGTGGATAGGTGGCACAGTGAATAGAGCACCAGCCCTGGAGTCAGGAGGACCTAAGTTCAAATCCAACCTCAGACACTTAAAACAAAAACTAGCCGTGTGATCTTGGGCAAGTCACTTAACCCTAATTGCCCTCCAAAAAGAATTTAATTCTTGAGAGCTTCTGATCACATTTGATCCAGAATTCCCAGTAGAATCTTAGGCTCAGGGATCCTACCTAAACTTTGAAAAGCAGTCTTGTGTGGGAGTCTGAAATAGACTTGATTTCCATCTTCTAGCTGTGTGACAATGGACAAGTCTCTGAATTTCTCTGAATTCCATTTTCTCATTGCTAAAATGGGGATCGTGATGCTTTTAGTACATAAATGTAGTGGGCTTTATGACCCATTCCTTCACATACAGGGATAGGAGACTTGTGAGATCCTTAGAAATATAGTTTCAGAGAGATGGCATTGTCTTCTTTTCACTCTGTAAAAGACAAGGATTCCTGTGAAAATGGGGCATGGAGACAGGAGAGGGATTTTGAATTGAGCAGCCGTAAGAAGATGGCAATGTACATCACAAGTAATTTGGAATTCAGACGGATGGCTTTTGAGGTGTGAGAGAGAGAAGGATGGAGGGAGGGATAGAGAGATGCATGGAGAAACAGAGGACACAGTGTTGAATGAATCCAGGTGAGCCACTAAGGAAGACGGGACAGCTGTTAAAAAAAAAAGCATGGAGTATGTTCAGTCATTAGTGAACTTTTCTACAGCTGTGAATTCAGCTCCACCACCTTTCCATATGAAAGAACAGCATTTTCTGATCTTTTAAATAATATACTTGCTGGCAAAATTGAACTTTAAACCTGGCTTTCTATAGATAAAGTAAGATTGCTTTTGATTCATGTTTGTTCTTAATTATAAACAGGGAGACTGCAAAGGAGTGAACTAGAAAATGACTGGGATTGGTATAGAGAGGAAGATATAGGTATATAGGAGCTGTCTAAAAATGGTTAGGTTTTTTTTAATACTAGCTAAGGGATTGTGTTATTATCTTCTACAAACTTCTTAAAAGGCAGAACTAACTGGGTCTGGAGTTCTCCTTTGCCCTAGACTAAAACTGAGTCAAAGTGCCATTTTGGCACAAGTATGAGTTGTCTTATTTACTTATTGTTCCTCTTGCCTTGTGCCTGTGTACAGAAAGCTCCTTACTGTGATTAAGTTGAGGGAAGTGTTTAAGAAGTAGAAACTTCACAGTGGGAGGAGAAAAGGTATGTCTAGAGCCAGACAGTCATGTTAACATTCCACAGGTGGGGACCAGAGGAGGGAATATTCCCCCCTCACCTTCTACCTACCTCCAAATCTATACCTGGGCAGGCATGGAGGGTTATTGTAGCAATCAAATGAAATGATATGTGCAAAGAAATTTTCAAACCTTATGACAATATGTAAAGTTCCAAACCCTTTGAAAGATGGTCTCCAGAAATCTAGGGTGCATTTAAGATTATAACCATCCTTTCAGTTCTATAGTGGTCCCTTTCTCCTCCCCCCACCAATTTTGACCTATTGTTACCATTATTTCTACTTCAGCAATCAATCCCTTCTTATGAATCAAGCTTTGCTCTAATTCCTACTACTACTTCCACCATATTTTTAAGAATGAATGAAATTACCATTAACGTAAGTCAATAATGTTATCAGCTGCTCTGCTTTTGGCAGGGTGCTCCTTCCCATTGCTATGCTATTCTTCCATGCCAAGTATGATCTATTTCCAAAATTCTTCTATCTTCCTTCTAATCAGGTAGAGTCAATAATATGATCCCATGGCAACATGGGATTGTGCTTCTTTTTCTCATTTCATTGACCCTCACCCAAATGCTCCCCACTATACTTCTCTCCTCCAGTTGGTGAATTTCCTTACATGAATGTGGTAGGGGCTGGGTGTGATCAGAGGTGTCCCTTGATTAACTTGATGAAGTTACTGAGATGAGCCTTTGTTTGGAATCTTCTATTGTCCATACCATTCTTCTTATAGAAACAGGATGAGAATTATAATATAGGGTCATAGATTTGGACATCCCATTGTCACTTTGTTAAGAGGTCAAAAACAACTTTAATATCTCAATGAGTGGAGCTGCCCAAAATGATTTGGTTGGTTTGGAACTTTGGCGTGATAGGAGGAGCCATGCTGGAAGGAGCCATATTTCATTCTGGCTTATAAAAGTGAACCAAAGGACTTGCATAGCTCCCTTTTTGTCTTGTCTCTGCCTTTTCCCCTTAAGGTTTCTTCTGGAGTGATTCTGAGAGGAAGGAGAGAGGGATTTCTCCCTACCTTACCCACAAGCTGTTAATGGTTACTTATAGGCATTGTAGGTGCTCACCCATATGGGCTGAGAATTCCTGGGTGGACTTTTCTAGCCTAAAAGGTAGCAGCAACCAGGGCAGTGGCAGAGTGTCCTAAGAACACAGGAGTTTTCATTGCTTCCTACCCAAGAGGATTTCATGGACAATATTTTTCTAAACCCAAGCTTGCTAGTTATAGGAGGGGAGACTTCCTAGGGGGTGTAATGCTAGAATCTAGACATCTATTAACAAATGAGATCTCATGGGCAACACTAGATGTGGGGGTTGCTTCACAACCCTTTGTTGTAACCACAAATTCCAGAGTTCTCTCTAGAATGAAAGGGAAGTTCCTAAGGAGCAGAACTTTTGAAGAGAGAGAGAAAATAACCACAATTGTACTTCCTACAGCTGGAGGATCAGCAAGAAACTAAAGCCACAATATGGGGGAACTCGTGTCACCATGAGTTACTGGGACAGTGCAGGTCCTAGGGAGGAATTACCTGTCTATTGGTCCCAAGTAGTGTTTGCCTCCGGGGGGGGGGGGGTTCAAAAGCCACAGGTGAAGGACATGGTATGTACAAAAAATATTTATAGCAGCCCTTTTTGTGTTGGCAAAGAATTGAAAGCTGAAGGGGTGCCCATTAATCGAGGAATGGCTAAACACATTGTGGTATGTGATTGTGATAGAATTCTACTATGCTAGTAGTAGTAGTAGTAGTAGTAGTAGTAGCAGCAGCAGCAGCAGCAGCAGCAGCAGCAGCAGCAGCAGTAGCAGCAGCAGCAGCAGTAGGGATAATTTCAGAAAAACCTGAGAAGATCTGTGTGAACTGACACAAAGCAAAGTGAGTCAAACCAAGAGAACATTATACACAATAACAGTAATAATTTAACAATCTATTGTGAAAGATTTATTTGCTTTGATCAATACAATGATCCAAGACAATTCCAAAGGACTCATGATTAAAAATTCTCTCTAGAGAGAAAATCAATGAAATCTGAGTGAGACTGAAGCATTTTTTCACTTGCTTTTCTTGTTTTTCCCCCACAACATGACTAATATGGAAATATGTTGCATTATATCATATGTATAATGGGTATCATATTTCTTGCCTTCTCGACAGGAGTAGGAGAGAGAATTTGAAACTGAAAAAAAAATTTTAATTTTTTTTTTTTAAACACAGATGATGTACAAATTTGTGGAAGGGGGTACTGTAAAAGCCCTTGTAAGAAAGAAAATTGCTGGAACCTGAGAGGAACCCCAAGTTAAGCTCCCTTTCAAGGGAATCCCAATCAGATTGTGGTTTTAAATTGGTAGGACTCTGCAAGTCTGGTAGAAAATTAGGCTCCACAAGAGAATCAGCGGGGTGCGGAGCCAAGATGGCGGAGTAGAAACAGCTCCTCCAAGCCTCTCTGCCCCCAGATTCCCCCCAAACTATGTAAAAGGGGACTCTGAACAACTTCTGGAGCCCCAGCACCCACAGAACAACACAGAGAAGCTAACCTCCCACTGAGGACAGCCCAGCAGCCCTGCAGGAAGGACCAGCGCAGCGGTCTGGATCCTGGCAGCGCACTGAGCGCAGAGCGCAGGAGCCGAGCCCAGCAGAGCCCAGGTCTGCGTGAGCCGAGGTTTTAGCCCCAGGGCGGCAGGGCCAGCAGCCGGCTGGAGGAACCCCAGAACACCAGGAGCTGTGGCGACTCCAGAATTATCAACATAGACTTGCCTAGGACAAAGTAAGAGGTTAGTGTCCTATGGACTTTGGGACCTGTATTTGGGGAATGCGTCAGCTCCCTCCCCTGGGGGCTAGAAGCCGCTGAGGAGACACGCCATTTTGTAGTTTTCAGAGGCAGCTCCGGCTCCCAGCCTACAAATCGTGGGGAGATCCAGTGATCAGTCTTGGGGGGTAATTGCTCTTGCTTTAACCTCCCTGGAGCTGGATTGTGATCTAGGGTGGAAGTTGTGGTAGGGTTTACAGCTTGCCAGAAACGGAAGTTGCCCCCCACACGTTCGGGACGAAAATTCCTCTATCTGGCCTTAAAGCCATAGTGTGGCAACAAGCCCCAAAAGTCAAGCAATTAAGTGGCAACATGCCAAGGCAAAGGAAACAGAAAAATGCAACCCTAGACTCCTATTTTGGGGGCATAGAGCGGGAAAAGGACTGTGAGGTCAGAAGTCCTGCTCCAAAAGCCCCAGGGGAAAACATGAGTGGGTTGCAGGCCATAGAGGACCTTAAGAAGGACTTTAAAATCAAATAAGAGAAGTGGAGGAAAAATTAGAAAGAGAAATGAGAAGGATGCAGGAAAAGTATGAAATGAGGGTCAACAGCCTGACTGAGGAAAACTACACCTTAAAAAATAGACTAACTCAAATGGCAAAGGAGGCCCAAAAGGGCAATGAGGAGAAGAATGCCTTAAAAAGTCGAATTTGCAGATGGAAAAAGAATCTCAAAAGTTCACTGAGGAGATTCATTCCTTCAGAGTTAGAATGGAGCAAATGGAAGCTAATGACTTTATGAGAAATCAAGATGCTGTTAAGCAGATCCAAACAAACGAAAGATTAGAAGGCAATGTGAAATATCTCATGGGAAAAACCACTGACCTGGAAGATAGATCCAGGAGAGACAATTTAAAAATTATTGGATTACCTGAAAGCCATGATCAAGGAAAGAACCTAGAAATCACCCTTCAAGAAATTCTCAAGGAAAACTGCCCTGATGTTTTAGATCCAGAGGGCAAAATAGAGGTTGAAAGAATCCACCAATCACCTCCTGAAAAAAATCCCAAAAAGAAAACTCCCAGGAATATTATAGCCAGGTTCCAGAATCCCCAGATCAAGGAGAAAATACTCCAAGCAGCCAGGAAGAAATAATTTCAATATTGTGGAAACACAATCAGAATAGCCCAGGACGTGGCAGCCTCTACACTGAGGCATCCAAGGGCATGGAATATGATATTCCAGAGAGCAAAAGAACTGGGAATGAACCCAAGGGTCACCTACCCAGCAAAACTGAGTATTTTGTTTCAGGGGAAAATATGGTCATTCAGTGGAATAGAGGACTTTCAAGCATTCTTGAGGAAAAAACCAGAATTGAATAGAAAATTTAACACGCAGACACAAGAAGGAAGAGATGCCTGAGAAGGTAATCAGGGAAAAGAAATCAAAAGGAACTTATCAAAGTTGAACTATTTACATTGCTATATGGAAAAGCAATAATTGTGACTGATGATATCTTTCTCACTATGAAAATAATGGAAGAAGGGGGTGTGGTCATATGAATACATATGTGAATGTGTGTATATGGTTACAGTTATATATGGATATAGGGCATAGGTTGAATTTGTTGGGAAGGGAGAATACTCAAGGGATGAAATTATGAGGTGAGAGAGGAAAGTGGAAAGAGGAGATGGGGAGAGACAGGGTAGGGTAAACTATCCCATGTAGAAGAAGCAAGAGGAAGTGGTTGCAAAGGAGGGGGAGAATAAGGAAGGCTAAAAAAGCAAAACCACATTCACATTGAATTTGGTTCAGGGAGAAAATGACATACATACTAAATGGGATATCTCAACCTGCAGCAGGATAGGGGGAAGGAGGATGAGAGGAGGGATGATGGATGGGAGGGCATCCTTGGGGTGAGGGGAGGTTGGAAGTACCCACTATAGAAGAGGGACAGGATCAAGTAGGGAATGGACCGGGTGGGGGGTGGGATGAGTGGGAGGGAATTATAAGCAGCCTTGTACAATATATCTACTATGATAATATCTTGCATAGCTAGACATGTACAACATATACTGAATTACTTATCTCCCAAGAAGAAATGGGTGACAAGGGAGGAAGGAAATGGATCTGAAATTCGAGGTCATAACATTAAATGTTTCAAATATATATAAATACTATTATTAATACTCTTTTGCTTGTAATAGGGAGATAAGATGTGCAGGCATTGGGGCACAAAGATTCACCTTCCTCTAATGGAAAAGTCGACGGGGGTATGGGAGAAAGTATGGGAGACAGCAGATTGGAGGAAGCGATATCTTGTGGGACTACTATTCTGGGTAAGGGAATAATGGGGGGGAAAATGATTGTAACTCAAAATCTGGCGGAAATGAATGATGTAAAACAGAAGTTAATAAAGCATTTGTTTAAATAAAAAAAATAAAAATAAAATAAAAAAAAGAGAATCAGAGGAATTGTATTTACTGGGGTACTATGAGTGCCTTATGTGTTTTCTGTACCTGTTTATTTGTTCCTTCAGTCCTTTGCAC
This sequence comes from Gymnobelideus leadbeateri, assembly GCA_011680675.1. Lineage (NCBI taxonomy): Eukaryota > Metazoa > Chordata > Mammalia > Diprotodontia > Petauridae > Gymnobelideus > Gymnobelideus leadbeateri. Next base: position 4,252 of record WOXC01000699.1, on the reverse strand, counting down.
TTGTGCTAGGAAATAAAGGCTCTCTTCTACCTATTTTGTTTTAGTTAATTTAAGTGCTTATATTGGAACCAAGGGTACTGTGACCCACATTTGTAAAAACCAAGAATTCTATTCAGTGACTTCCCAGAGTAACCTCTGAGTGGGGATATCATCATCAGTTTCCATGGCACTTTCCATGTGGTATCTTATTTGAGCCTCACTATGATCCTGGCAGGTAGGTGCTATTAGAACCCCCATTTTATAGAAGAAGAAAGAGAGGTTAAGTAACTACCTGAAATAGCTAAATATCTGAGGCAAGGTTTGAAATAAAGTCCTTCTAATTCCAAATCCATAATTAGTCAAAAGAGAGATTGCTTTGGGGGAGTAGCTTCCAAAATGCAACCTGACCCTTATAACCCCAGAGCTTTGGGGAGGCACTGGCTACCTGAGTTATACATGTATTTTCTATCATGATTGTGTGTGTGTGTGTGTGTGTGTGTATGTAACTACAGCATTCTCCCTTTTGCCCATTCTTTGTTTCTTTTGAATAATGTATGTTCTTTCAGAATCACATTACAGTCCTAAGTCTCACCCCATCCTGCCATCCAATGAAGCCTCAGAGATACCTCTGACATTGAATTTACCTCCTTGAATTAAATTTTTACTCCATCTTATCTATTATGCTACTTTGTGTACTTGTGTGCACACATCCAAGAGCGTGGTTTTGATGTCTCTCTCCATGGATTTCATTCCCTGTGAATCCCTATTCTTCTCTACCAGTATTACTCTCCCCATGTTGTACCCGATATTCTCTGTGACAAATCCATGTAAGCAGTTTTCTCCCTCTCTTTTTTCAGTTTTAATCCTTCCTGATCAGAGTCTCAAGATTCCTGGCAATACATGATCTTATCAGCCCTTGTTTGGTTTTCTCCATCCCTGACCAAGAACCTGTTTATCCTATATCTTAATCTGTGATCCAGAAATTCAACCCTCATTCTGAGCCTACTTACTTCACCAGCTGTTCATTTCCCATTATTTCTCTTCACTTCTGAATCCTCTCCTTCAATTGATGGCAGTAATAAAAAACACCTCATGTGCCCTTCAATTTCTTGCCCAGGATTTCATAATCCCTAGCAGAGCTTTCCAGGCTCCTTAAGAGGTCCCATTTTCCCCCATATGAATGATTAGAAGTGGGTAGTAATATTCAAGGCTGACCAATTTCAGTAGGCTTTCTATCATGTCCCAGTTACACACACCAGGTCAGATCAGCTCAACACATGGGCTCCCTTCTTCCCCTGACTATTACTATATAGCTTCTCTCTTGGTGGCACTTGTGGTCTCACAAGCACAAGATGCCATTGGACCATCCTGAGAGGGTCTGGCTCTGCCCTATATGGAAGATCCTTATACCTACTTAGTTCCAAATATTCGGTAATGCTCTCCTTCCTGCTCACTTTCTTCAACCATCCAACCTGCTGATACAGCTTAAGATTCCCTTCCATCTCTTTCCATCCTTTTTGTTTCTTTGTTTCCCACCTAATGGTCTTTCTTCATTTATTCCAGGAGGAAGCATTCTCTCTGATAAACTGAAACACAGATAAAGTAAAATGGCCCTTTCGTCTTCATTTCTACTAGGGAATCCAACCTCAACTTGGAGCCTTTGGTTTCACAGTCTGCCTGGAAGATGCAGCCCAGAAATGGGGGGAGGGGAGAGGGGGAAAAGAAAAGATCTTTATTTGTATTTCATTTAATTTATATGATATATTTGTACAAATGTTATCTCATTTGATCCTCACAACTCTTCAAGGTACATTCTATTATTATCACCATTACAGCTGAGGAAACAGGTTAAAGTGACTTTCCCAGGGTCACACAGTTAGTAAGTGTCTAAGGATGGATTTTAAACTTAGGTCTTCCTGACTGCCAAACCACTCTTCTATTCTTTTTATTTGTTTATTTATTTTTGTTGCATTTTGAGTTCTGAATTGTCACTCTCCCTTCCTCCCCATCCCACATTAGAGAAGGCAACTATCTGATGTAGATTTTACACTTGCACACACACACACACACACACACACACACACACACACACGCACGCACGCACGCATCTTTCTTCATAGGTCCTTTGTAGTTGATTTGAGCATTTATTACACTTAGAATAACTTAGTTGTTCACAGCAGTTTTTTTTTTAACAATAGTCCCGTTATTATGTACAATGTTCTCTTGGTCCTTCTCATCTCACTCTTCATTATTTCATGCAAGTCTTTCCATGTTTTTTCTAAAATCGCTGAGTTCTTCATTTCTTATAGCACAGTAGCATTCCATCACAATCATATTCCACAACTTCTTCAGTCATTCCCCAATTGAGGGGCATCCCTCAATTTCTAGCTCTTTGCCACCACAAAGGGAGCTGCTACAAATATTTCAGAATACATATGCTCCTTTCCTTTTTCCCTTATCACCTTGAGAAACAGACCTAATGGTGGTATTGCTGGGTCAAAGGGTATACACAGTTTTATAACTCTTGGGCATAATTCCAGATGGCTCTCCAAGATGGTTGGATAAACTCACAGCTCCACCAACAGTGTATTAGTGTCCCATTTTTTCCACATTCCCTCTAACATTTGTCATTTCCCCCTTCTATCATTTTAGCCAATCTGATAGGTGTGAGATGATATCTTAGAGTTGTTTTCATTTGCATTTCTCTAATCAAAAATGCTTTAGAGCATTTTATATTACTATATATAGCTTGGATTTCTTCATTGAAAAGCTGCCCGTTCATATTCTTTGACCATTTATCAACTGGGGAATGTCTCATAGTCTTACAAATTTGACAAAGTTTTCTATATACTTGAGATATGAGACCTTTATCTGAGAAATTGTCTATAAAAAATTTTTGCCCCAGTTTTCTGCTTTGCTTCTAATCTTGGCTACATTGGTTTTATTTGTTCAAAACCTTTTTAAATTTAATATAATCAAAATTATCCATTTTGCATCTCACAGCACTATCTCTTGTTTATTCATAAATTCTTCTCCTATCCATAGTCTGAGAGGTAATGTGCTGCATGCTTTTTTAATTTACTTCAGCTTTCTAATCACTGCCCCACCAGATGCCTCTAGATGATCCACACATCTAAAAAATGTTCCATTTCTCAAGCCAAGCCTGCCTTCCTGACTCTGCCTCTGCTCTCCCCTGTGCTTTCACAGACTTTCCTTGGTGGCTAACAGGAACCAGACAAGGAGGTGACAGGTCAGGGGGTCCAGGCAGAAAGCCCAGTCCATCCTATGGAACAGAGGAGTGCTTTAGCCACAAGGTGGCAGTAGAAGAGAGAGAGAGAGAGAGAGAGAGAGAGAGAGAGAGAGAGAGAGAGAGAGAGAGAGGTGTAAAGATGGGAAAATGAGAGAATTAGGGAGAAATGAAGCAAGGCAGACCAAAATAAAAACAGAGACAGAATCAGAGGTAGACAAAGGAAGAAGAGCAAAGACAAGAATGAGATAGCCTAGAGAAGTGGCCTATGAGCCTCATTCATTCACCCAAGAAACCTTTTTACAATGCTTACTAAAAACAGAACCCTGGTCTCCTCCTCTGGGGCAGAAAAAAAACTTTAAGGATGACCACTGACTGCCCCCAGGGAGCTGACAATCTAGCAGGGACACATAGGATTCATACACAACGTAACATGGCAAGAGCATCAGAGAGGGACAAACACAGTGGACTCTGAGAGGTCCTATTTGCAAAGTTAGGCCAGCAAGAACAACCACAGAAAGGAGGCAGGCATACTGATGGACCAATAGAGGCAAGAAAGCAGGCAGGCAGGTGTTAGGGCCCGCCTTACAGGGCTTACATCCAACTCACCTCTCCTGCAGCCTCTACGGCACTCCAATCGCCTTCTGCAATTCCTGTCGCCCCTACGACCCGGCTTGCCTCTACAACCCTCTCTCCAGCTGCCACCACAGCTCTAGTCACTCTGGTCGCCCCAACGACCCGGGTTCGCCCCCACGAACCCCTCGGGGGAGCCTGCTCCTCCGAGAATAGACAAAGGAGTCCTGATACCAAGATGTAATGTCTTGCTGTTTAATCTTTTGCTCGTTTACAATCACCTCATCTCTCTCTCCTCCCCTTTCACCTTGCCTCCCTCCTTTTAGCTCCTTTCCCCTCCCCCAACTCTCTTCTCCCACGTGCCTCAGCAGTAACAAGCTTCTCATAGCAGGGGAGTGCTCCCCTGTTAGCAGCGCATACTCAATCAATACCCCAAAATCACGGGGGAGAATA